>CAUYPK010070674.1:0-20658 GCA_963574355.1 Loris lydekkerianus
CAGTCAGCTAACCTATGCCTCTTTAGAGGACAGTTTAAGCCATTCACATTAATGGAGAATATTGATAAATGTGGTAAAATTTTGGGTATCGAATTTTTCAAAAATCCAGTGGACATTTTTAATCCTTTTGCCAGTGTGGAAGTTGGAGTTTGATCAAAAGTTTCTAAGTGAGTTTACTATTGTGGTGGAGGATTGGGTTGGTCATTATGGAGGATAGGTCTGAGAATGTTCTGAAGAACTGGTTCGGTTATGGAAAATTTCTTCAACATATAAATGTCGTTAAAGTATTTAATTTCTCCATCATAAATGAAAGTCAGTTTTGTTGGATACAGGATCCGGGGTTGAAAGTTATTTTGCTTTAGGAGACTAAAAGTCGAGGACTATCCTCTTCTGGCTTGAAAAGTTTCAGCACAGAGATCTGCAGTCATTCTAATATTCTTCTTTTTGTACGTAATGGGTTTCTTTCATCTTGCTCTTTTGAGAATTTTCTCCTTCATATCAACTTTAGTGAAGTTAATTATAATATGCCTTGGGGATGTCTTACTGGGATTGAGTCGTGCTGGGGTTCTGTAGCTGTCTGCTATATGAATTTCAGAATCTCTAGGCATGTCTGGAAAATTTTCTTTCATGATTTCATGCAGAAGGGCCTCTGTGCCTAGCGAGGTGACTTCATCAGTTTCTGGGACTCCAATGAGTCAGATATTGGCCTTCTTCGAATTATCCCAGAGCTCTCTGAGAGAATGATCTGTTTATGCTCTCCATTTATCTTCCTCTTTGAGAGTTTGGGAGCATTCAAAGGCTTTGTCTTCAATGTCAGAAATCCTTTCTTCTGCTTGATCCACTCTGTTATTGAGGTATTCTACTGTATTTTTCAGATCTTTGAGGGCTGCAAATTCTTGCTTCAGTGTGTCTAAGTCATTGGTGGTTTTGTCTTTATTTGTTAAATTCATGAGACAACTTTTGAATTTCTCTTCGAATTCTTAATTCCATTTTGTTAATCTTGTTTGCCTTTCAAATTCTGAATTCAATTTCTGACATCTCAGCCAGTTGTTTGTGAATAGGATCTTCAATTACATCTGCCATATCTTTCCTGGGGGGCGTGGGGGGTTGATCTATTTTTGTTGTTGATGTTACCAGAGTTTTTCTACTGATTATGCCCCATGATTGTTTTACTCCCTTTGATTTTTCACCTGGTGCTTTGTTGAGGACCCGTACAGTGCTGTGGCCTGAGAAAACTGGGGCCCTGTTTGGTGTGGTGGGGCTAAATGGTTCTGTCTTGTTTTCAGCTGGTTTCTGTTCGACCCTAGTGAAACAGTTACTCTGGGTTGAAGTCTCAGCTGTGGAGGAATACAAGCAATTAAGTCACCCCACCCACCATAGGCAACAATTGGAAAAGGAAAATCAAACCTTCCTACAACCAAACACCCAGGGCACCACCTGGATAGTCCCCAAGTGATTGGCTTAGTTCAAAAGGTCTAAATCAATTGTCTCAGTCAGTTACTGTCTCGGGTGGGAGAGTTTAAGCAGTCTCTGATAACTGGATCACTGGGGTCTGGTGACTGCTCTAATATGGCTTCCTCGAGTGCTGTGTGGAGTCAGGAGGAGCCACCCAGCAAATAGATCAGTCTGGGAAGTTTGATGCCTTCTTCCCCACCTTGCAGCTCTGTCACATCCAGTCACGGCTAGTCCCGCAGGGCTGTGACCCAGTCAGTTGTCTGCAGTGAGCAGATACTCCAGAGGTTTGCACCTGCCTAAAATACAGGGAAGTCTGTATCCACTTGTCCAGGCCACTGCTCTCTGCCTCTATCCAGCAGGGGGTGCTGGGGCCTGTTAACCTCAGGCAGTTGGTGGTGAGTGGGGGTGTTCACCCTTAGTTTATGTTACTGGCTGAATGGAACAACCCTGTGGGATTTTCTTTCTGTCCCTGCTAAATTCCTCTGCAGAGGAGAGACTGATTTGAGTTTCCAGAACCTGTGCCTCAGGCCGTGTCTTTACTCCTGCAGGTTTGTATTCACAGCATGATTAGTTGTCAGCTGTAGCCTCTTAGCCTCCTTTGTCTATAGGCTGTTGATCCCCTGAGGGCTGGGTGTGTCTTAGTCTCAACAAAGTGGTCCTCTAGATCAGCATCACCCTGGGAGTTTTCTGGCTCTGCGGGTGCATTTTCTAGTCCCCGCATTCCACCCAGGCCAGTACCGCCTCAGGCAAACCCTTTACTCACAGGGCCTGTGTTTCAGTCCCAGGTTTGTTCCATGGTGGTTGCTGTCTAGGAGGATGCCTGGCCTCATTTGGTTGCCCAGGGAGACAGGAGGAGCAGCTACAGGATATCTGGGGGTGGGCCTTGTTATTGCTAAAGATGGCTGCTACTCTGCACCTTAGGGCCCCACTGCTCTGGCGTAATTCCCCCTTAGCCGACTGTCATCTCCTCACTCTTGTGCTGCAGAGTCAGCACTGTCCAGCTGCAGTCCAGGTCCTGTCTGTACCTCTCAAGAAATCACCCAGGAATCTGGACTCCTGGGAGGCAGGCCCCCAAACCTCAGAGTGAGAGTGGAGGGGAGTGTTGGGAGCTCAGAGTTTCACATCATAACTTTAAGCTCATTGAGATCAAATGAGCAAATAAACAGATACAAAGGCTACCAGACATATGAGCTCATAGATACAGAAACAGATGGAGACACATAGACATACAGACAACACCCACAACAGCAGCAACATAAAAACAACTCAATAAAAATAGTGATAATTGTAAAATAATTGATAAAAAAATAGAAAAAAGTGGTTTTCATAGAAAAGTTAAAAGAGGAGAAAGGAGAAATTAAAATTAGAAAAAATGGGAATAAAAAATATATCTATATAAAAATTAATAATAAAAAATTAACAAAATCTCCTCCAAGAAAATGGTGAGGAAAAACAGAACAAAACAAAAAGGAAGAAAATAAAAGGCACCAGTTACAAAAATATTATTCTTGTATGTAGAAATATACATATATACATCTATATGTATGATGTAGGGATCAACTTTCGTAGGAATATATTTATACTGCAATATACTTTATGGACACCAGGTGGCGCTGTGAGTGGTTCCCAGGCTCATACCTGATTCACAGTTTATGCTGTTACCATGGTAACCACCTTCCATGGACCATCGCCATTTTGGAGATTCTGTACAAGTTTGTCACCTAAGTATTGTGTAACCTCGGCTGTTCTGCTCCAGACAGCACTCGCGACTGACCTTCCCACTCAGTGCAGGAGTCCACACTTCTTAAATCTTTCCACTCTGCTCCTAGGTTCTCCTGCAAACTGGCAACTGAAATCGGCTGTGAGGGAGGGTTGCTGCTGGGTTAGCAAGGTTGCAGATGCGTCCACGGCTTTAGTGGCTGTAGCAGGTTCCCACGGCTGAAGCGGCTATAGCCGGTTCCCGCAGCTGAAGTGGCTGTTGCGGGATCCCATGGCTGGAGCACTCAAGGACCTTATTCTGAGTTTTATGGTTCAGAGTTTCCCTTTTGGATCAGGACCCACCAGTTCGTCATGGAGCCTGAAGTGCCAACACCCTTCAACATTCTCCAGCAGGAATGCTCTGGGTGTATTCAATCCCTCCTGGTCTAGGGGAAGGTGTCTGCCCTTTTGGGTAGTTCAAAATGTGTGTTTCTCAGGCGGGATCCCTTCCCTTCAATTGTCCAACTGGTTTCCCAGCTCCTTGTGGTTTTGAGTGGCTCTCCTTTCAGATGCCTCCCCCAGTTCAGGAATCAATATTCATCAATTGGGTTTTGTCAGCATTTACAAGCTGCTGTCCTCCATAAGGGAGGGGCCTGCTGGCCAGCACGACCAAGCAGGAAAGATTCTCTACAACAGAATCTTCTCTGTGGTTTTAAATTACCCCTCATATACAGCAATCCGCCAGTTTGCTGAGCATCTCCAGCTATCCATCCACACCAATAATCCACACACAAGGAAGGCCCAAACCCCCTTTCTTCTCACCTGATGGCTTGGGAGAGGTGGGCTACATGTCCGTCCTGTCTGCCATCATGCTCCACCTTTGGTGTTATGTAAATCTTTTAAACCTCTAGTATTAAGGTTAAAGGTCAAATTAAAATATCAAAAATAACTACATGTGCAACTAATTGTTAGGGAACACAAAATATATAAAATGTAAATTAAGGCAATAAAAATATGAATTATCAAGGAAAAGGTAAAAGTTCAGAGTATTTTATTTTACCAAAGTTAAGTTGCTATGAACTTGAACTAGTTCATTATAACTGAAAGATTTTTTTTTTTTTTTATTGTTAAATCATAGCTATGTTCATTAGTGCAATCAAGGGGTACAATATGGTGGTTTCATATACAATCGGAAATAGTCTCATCAAACTGTTCAACGTAGCCTTCATGGCATTTTCTTAGTTATTGTACGTAGACATTTGTATTCTGCTTTAGTAGGTTTTGCCTGTACCCATTCTAAGATGCACCATAAGTGTGGCTCCACCAATTAAGCTCCCTCCACAACAACCACCCCATTCCCTTCCCCTCCCTTGGCCCTTTCCCCATATTCTTGTGCATTTAGCCTTCATATGTAAGCTATAAATTAGCTTCCTAATAAGGTTGAGTAAATTGGATACATTTTCTTCCATTTTTGAGATACTTAGCTAAGAAGAATGTTCTACCTCCTTCCATGTAAACATGAAAGAGGTAAAGTCTCCATCTTTCTTTAAGGCTGCATAATATTCCATGGTGCACATATACCACAATTTTTTAATTCATTCGTGGATCAATAGGCACTTGGGCTTTTTCTAAGATTTAGCAATTATGAATTGGGCTTCAATAAACATTCTGGTACAGATGTCTTTGTTATATTGTGAATTTTGGTCTTGTGGGTCTATACCTAATAAAAGAATTATAGGATTAAATGGCATGTCTATTTTTAGATATCTAAGTATTCTCAGAACATCATTCCAAAAGGAACGTATTAGTGTGCATTCCCACCACCAGTGTGGAAGTGTGCCCTTTTCTCCATATTCACGCCAACAACTATGGTTTGGGGATGTTGTTATTTTAGCTACGCTTGCAGGGTTAGGTGATATCTCAAAGTAGTTTTGATTTGCATTCCTCTGATGATTAAGGATGATGAGCTTTTTTTCATGTGTCTGTAGATCATGTGTCTGTCTTCTTTAGAGAAGTTTCACTTCAAGTCCTTTGCCCAACCTGAGATGGGATAACTTGTTCTTTTCTTGCTAATACGTTTCTGTTCTCCGTGGATTCTGGTTATTAGACCTTTATTGGAGGTATAACCTGCAAATATTGTCTTCCATTCTGAGGGCTGTCTGCTTGCTTTACTTACTATGTTCTTGGCTGTGCAGAAGCTTTTTAGTTTGATCAGGTCCCAGTAATGTATTTTTGATACTGTGTTAATTGCCTAGGAGTCCTCCTCATAAAATATTAACCCAGGATGATTCCTTCAAGAGGTTTTCCTGCACTTTCTTCAAGTATTTCTATAGTTTCATGTCTTAAGTTTAAATCTTTTATCCAGTGAAGTCTATCTCAGTTAATGGTGAAAGGTGTGGGTCCAGTTTCAGTCTTTTACACGTCCCCAGCCAGTTCACCCAGGACTACTTCTTAAACAGAAAATCTTTTCCACACTGAATGTTTTTAATTGGCTTGCCAAAGATCAAATAACAGTAAGTATCTGGATTCATCTCTTGGCTCTCTATTCTGTTCCAGACATCCACTCCTCTGTTTTTGTGTTAGTACCATGCTGTTTTGATCACTATCGATTTATAGTATAGTCTCAGGTCTGGTAGCGTGATTCCTCCTGCTTTGCTTTTATTTCTGAGAAATGTTTTGGCTATTTGAGGGTTTTTCTGATTTCACACAAAAAGAAGTATTTTTTTTTAGATCTTTAAAATACGACAATGGAGCTTTAATAGGAATGGCATTAAAATTATATATTGCTTTGAGTAATATAGACATTTTAAAAATGTTGATTCTTCCCAGCCATGAGCATGGTATGTTTTTCCATTTATTAACATCTTCAGCTATTTCTTTTCTTGAAGTTTCAAAGTTCTATTTATAGTGATCTTTCACATCTTTTGTTAGATAAACTCCCAAATATTTGATTTTCTTTGGCACTACTGTGAAAGGAATAGAGTCCTTGACTGTTTGTTCGGGTTGGCTATTGTTGGTATATATAAAGGCTACAGATTTATGGGTGTTGGTTTTGTAGCCTGAGGCATTGCTGTATTCCTTGATCACTTCTAAAAGTTTTATAGTAGAATTCTAGTGTTTTCCAGATATACAATCATGTCATCTGTGAAGAGCAAAAATTTGATCTCTTCTGACCCTATGTGGATACCCTTGATCGCCTTTTCTTCCCTAATTGCAATGGCTAAAACTTACATTACAATGTTAAAGAGCAATGGAGGCAATGGGCAACCTTGCCTAGTTCCTGATCTAAGTGGAAATGATTTCAATTTAACTCCATTCAATATGATATTGGCTGTGGGTTTGCTGTAGATGGCCTCCATTAGTTTAAGAAATATCCCTTGTAGTATTAGTTAAGAATTTTTTTAATTTCTGATGGGTCTGTTGTTATTTCATCGTTACCATTTCTGATTGATGAAATTAGAGATTTTACTCTTTTTTTCCTGGTTAGGTTGGCTAAAGGTTTATTTATTTTATTGATCTATTCAAAAAACCAACTTTTGGATTTATTGATCTGTTGTATAATTCTTTTGTTTTCAATTTCATATAATTCTGCTCTGATTTTTGTTATCATTTCTTTTCTTCTGCTGGGTTTAGGGTTGGAATGTTCTTCCTTCTCTAGTTACTTGAGGTGTCCCATTAAGTTATTAACTCCCTCTCTTTTCATTTTCTTGAGGAAGGCTTGTAGTGCTATAAATTTCCCTCTTAGGACTGCCTTTGCAGTATCCCAGAGGTTCTGATAATTCATGCCTTCATTGTTGTTTTGTTCCCCAAATTTGGTGATTTCCTTCTTAATCTCATCTATAACCCATCTATCCTTCAGCATAAGGTTATTTAGCTTCCATGGGTATGCAGGTTCCTGTTGTTATTGAGTTCAACTTTTATTCCCTGATGGTCTGAGAAGATGCAAGTAATAATTTCTATTTTTCTCAATTTGCTGAGGTTAGATTTGTGGCCTAGAATGTGGTCAATTTTGAAGTATGTTGAGAAGAATGTGTGTTCAGTGTGTTGGGATGAAATGTTCTGTAGATGTCAGTTAAGTCCAGATGTTCAATGGTTAATTTTAAATTTAAAATTTCTTAGTTTAGCTTCTGTTTGGAAGATCTATCCAGCACTGCTAAAGGGGTGTTAAAATCACCATCTACTATGGAAGTGTAGGAAATCAAGTTACTCATGTCTGTTAGAGTTTCTGTTATAAATTGAGATGCATTCTTCTTGGGAGCATAAACATTAATAATTGAAATCTCATCATATTGAGTACCTTTAACAAATAAAAAGTGTTAATCCTCATTCTCATTTATTTTGGTTGGCTTATGACTATTGTATCTGCAAATAGTATTGCAATGCCTGCTTTTTTTTTGCTTTCCTTTTGCCTGAAGTATAGATGACTATCCCTTCACCTTGAGTCTAAATTTGTCTTTTAAGGTGAGAAGAGATTCTTGTATGCAGCAGATATCTGCCTTGAGTTTTTGTATCTAGTCAGCCAGCCAGTGCCTCTTTAGAGGACAATTTAAACCATTCACATTAATTGAGAATATTGATAAGCCTTTCGAGATTCCTGTGGACATTTTTAATCCTTTTGTGATCGTGGCAGTTGGAATTTGATCAAAATTTTCTGGGTGGGTTTACTTTTGTGGTGTAGGATAATGCCGGTCTTTATGCAGGATAGGTCTGAGAATATCCCAGAGAGCTGGTTTAGTTATGGCAAATTTCTTCAACATGTGAATGTCATTAAAGTATTTAATTACTCCATTGTAAATGAAACTCAGTTTTCTGGGTATTGGATCCTGGGTTAAAAGTTATTTTGTTTTAGGAGATTAAACGTCGATGACCATCCTCTTCTAGCTTGAAAGGTTTCAGTGGATAGATCTTCAGTTACTCTAAAATTCTTTCCCTTGTAGGTGATGGTTTTCTTTCATCTTGCTGCTTTCAGAATTTTCTCCTTCATATTAACTTTCGTGAAATTGAGTATGATGTGTCTGGGGGATGTCTTATTTGGGTTAAGTCGTGCTCGAGTTCTGAAATTGTCTGATATCTGAATTTCAGAATCTCTTGGGATGTCTGGAAAGTTCTCCTTCATAATTTTATGAAGAAGAGGGTCTGTGCCTTGTGAAGCCACTTCATCGCTTTTGGGGATCCCTATAAGGTGAATATTGGTTTTCTTATAATTATCCCAGATCTCTCTGAGAGAGTGATCTGTTTATGCCCTCCATTTCTCTTCCTCTTTGAGAGTTTGGAAGAGTTTGAAAGCTTTGTCTTCAATGTTGGAAATTCTTTCTTCTGCTTGTTCCATTCTGTTACTGAGGGATTCTACTGTGTATATCAGATCTTTGAGGGCTGCAACTTTTTGTCTCAATGTGTCAATATCTTTGGTCATTTGATCTTTGAATTCATTGAATTTGTGAGACATCTTTGGGTTACTGCTTGGAATTCTAATTCGATCTCATTTGCTATCCAGATTCTGAATTCTATTTCTGACATCTCAGCTATTTGTTTGTGCATGGGATCTTGTTCTGTGTCTGCCTCATTGTTCTTTGGGGGAGTTGATCTACTCTGATTATTCATATTTCCAAACTATTTCCATTGTTTTTCACCTCATGATTGTTTTTCACCATTGCCTCTGGCTGTCCTCAGACTTGGGAGGTGTCTCTCCAAAATTAGACCCCAGCGGGATCACTCTATTGTTGCTGGATCTTTGTAGGGAGTGACATTGTGTAGCTCCTCTGGGGCTTCCCCAGCCATGGAGTTCTGGTTGTGAGAGCAGCTCTGTTGTGTGACAGACCAGATCCAGCAACAGGGAGGGGGTTCTCCACACAGTTGTGGGAGTGCCTGGTCCCTAGTGATCTTGGCACAGAGGGTCCAAGGTTCCAACAGTCTCTGGTCAGGAGAGTGGCTTAGGCAGGTACATGGCTACCAGATTCCCTGGCCAGATGAGTGGGCCGGTGTGGAGGCAGGGAGGGTGTAGGAGGGAGGACACGGGTTTGCACAGCTCCTGGATTTTCTGGTCAGGGCATGCGGAGGCCCAGTGGGCACAGGTCATGAGTCAAGTGTCGTGGCACCGCTCGTATGTAAGTCCGTGCAGGCACGGGTCGCAGCACAGCTCTTATCGGGTTCCAGGCAGTTGCCGATCGCAGGTTGTGGGTCACAGTGCAGCTCTTATGGTGGACTAGGCAGGTGCTGGTCTCTGTTGCAGGTTGTGGCGCAGCTCTTCTGGAGGGCCTGAGGGCACTGGTGGTGGGTCGCAGAGATGCTCGTACAGAAGTCTAGGTGGGCATGGGTCGCAGCACACATCTCTTCCAGAGGTAACTGAAAGATTTTTTATTTAATCTCTATGATATGCTCAAAAAAGTAAATTGCAGCAGATGCACAAAAAGAAAGTGAAAGTAATTAAAACTTGGCACCAGAGAAAATAACCAAATTAAAAAAGATATTGAGCTAAAGGGGGGAAAGGAACAATCTATAAAACAATAAGTAAATAATTATCTAAATGTCAGAATTAAGTCTTTGCCTATAAACACTAACCTTAAATATAAATTAATTAATTCTCCAATTAAAAGGTACAGACGCCACAATGAAATGGGATTACTTGTTTTTTTCTTAGTAATAAGTTTGAGTTCTCTGTGGATTCTGGTTATTAGACCCTTGTCAGAAATATAACATGCAAAAAACCTCTTCCATTCTGAGGGCTGTCTATTTCCTTTACTTAGTATGTTCTTGGCAGTCAGAAGCTTGTTAATTTGATCAGATCCCAGGAATGTATTTTTGATGTTGCTTCAATTGCCCAGGGTGTCCTCCTCATAAAGTTTCTCCCACGCCAATATTTTAAAGCGTTTCCCCTGCACTCTCTCTAAAAATTTTTATAGTTTCGTGTCTTAAGTTTAAGTCCTTTAACCAGTGAGAGTCAATTTTTATTAGAGGAGAAAGGTTTTGGGTCCAGTTTCAGTCTTTTACAGGTCAGCAGCTAATTCACCCAGCACCATTTATTGAATAGGGAATCTTTCCCCCAATTTATATTTTTAATAGGCTTATCAAAAATCAAATGATGATAAGTGTCTGGGTTCACCTCTTCTTCTTCAATTCTGTTCCATATATATACCTCTCTATTTTTATGCCAGTGCCATACTGTTTTTATCACTATCAATTTTTAGTATTTTTCATTGTGGGCAAGAGACATGAACAGAAGCTTCTCTGAAGAAGAGAGGCACATGGTCTACAGACACATGAAAAAAATGTTCATCATCTTTAATCGTCAGAGAAATGCAAACCAAAACTACTCTGAGATACTATTTAACTCCAATAAGAGTAGCCCACATCACAAAATCCCAAAACTACAGATGTTGGTGTGGATTGGAGAAAAGGGAACACTTCCACACTGCTGGTGGGAATGCAAGCTAGTACGTTCCCTTTGGAATGAAGTTTGGAGAACACTCAGGGATCTAAATGTAGACATGCTGTTTGATCCTGCAATTGCTCTTCTAGGTGTATATCCAAAGGACCAAAATAATTTGACAATAAAGATATTTGCACCAGATCGTTCATTACAGCTCAATTTATAATTGCCAAGTCATGGAAGAAGCCCAATTAATTGTCCATTGACCCATGAATGAATTAATAAATTGTGGTATATCTATACCATGGAATACTATGCAGCACTTAAAAAATGGAGACTTTACCTCTTTTATGTTTACATGGATGGAGCTGGAAAATATTCTTAGTAAAGTACCTCAGGAATGGAAAAAAAATATACATATCCAATGTACTTAGTACTACTGTGAAACCAATTTATAATCACTCACACTTGCATATGAAAAATGAAACACAACTATA
The DNA here is from genome assembly GCA_963574355.1 of Loris lydekkerianus. NCBI lineage: Eukaryota > Metazoa > Chordata > Mammalia > Primates > Lorisidae > Loris > Loris lydekkerianus. The sequence goes on from CAUYPK010070674.1 coordinate 11,017, forward strand.
GCTTAGGATGAACGAGGGAAGAGGAGGGAGAGGGTAAGGTAGGGGGTAGGTCATTAGAGGGAGGGTTAGTAAAAGGACCACACCTATGAAGCATATTGCAAGTACAATTTGGATCTTTCAGGTGTAGATCACAAATGTCTTAATGCTGTAATTGGTTAAATGAGGTGAAGGCTATGTTGATTAGTAGAATGTAAGCACTCCAACTTGTACAAATAATCAACACATTGAATTCCAAAATGGCATAAATGTATTTATGATCTATGTACAAATGACTTAATAAAAAATAAATAAATAAAAATAAAAAATAAAAAATGTACAGACTGGCTGAATTGATTTAAAAAAGAAAACAAGACTTAGCTATATGCTGCCAACAGGAGAGATGCTACTTGTAATGTCACATGTAGTCTGAAAGTGAAGTGATGAACGAAAAGATATTCAATGCAACCAGACACCAAAAATGAACATAAATAGCTATACTTATATCAGGTAGAATAGACTTTAAGTTAAAAACTGTAAAAAGAGACAAAAAAGTCATTATAATATAATGATAATGGGATCTATTTACCAAGGGAATATCACAATTATAAATATGTATGCACCTAACACTGAAGCCCCCAAACATGTAAGGCAAAATGTATTGGATTGAAGGGAGAGACAGAAAGCACTACCATATTAGTAGAGTACTTTAACAACTCTCTTTCAGGAGAGAACATAAAAATCAACAAAGAAGCATCATATTTAAACTTTATTATAGCCCAAATGGATGTAGCTGACATCTATGGATTATCTCTCTCTCTCTCTCTTTTTTTTTTTTTTTTTTCTTTTTTGAGACAGACTCTCACTTGGTCACCCTCTGTAGATTGCTATGGCATCGCAGCTCACAGCAGCCTCTAACTCTTGGACTTAGGCAATCCTTTTGCATCAGCCTCCCAAGTAGCTGGGACTATAGGCATCTGCCACAACACCCAGGTAATTTTTGTTGCAGTTGTCACTGTGTTTTAGCTCTCCGCGGCTGGGTTCAAATTCACCAACCTTGGTATATGGGGTTAGCACTCTATCCACTGAGCCATAGGAGCCACCCTAGATAATTTCATCTAACAACTGCAGAACTAACACATGTTATTCTCAACTGCACTCAGAACATTCTTCAGAATAGGTCATATGTTTGGTGACAAAAATTTCTTAAGAAATTTACAATAGAGATAATATCCATTGTTTTTTCTGATACAACAGTATAAAACTAAAAACCAATGGCAAGAAGAGCCACAGAAACTTCACTTGTGAAAAAAACACCATTGTTTATTGTTGATTTTTTTTTTTAAGTGTTTGGTAGAAGTCACCAAGAAGACATCTAGTTCTGGGCTGCCCGTATGGGAAATTTCTTTCTTTCTTTTTTTTTTTTTTTTTTTTTTTAACTACTGATTCAGTTTCTTCACTATAAGTCTATTAAGTCAATTCAGATGGTTCGGGTTATTTTTTTTTTTTTTTTGTCAGTTTAGTTAATGTCTGTGTATCTAGGAATTTGTCTGTTTTACCTAGGTTATCTAATTTGTTGGTATGCAGTTTTGAAAAAATATATACATTGTATGCTTCCATTTATATAAAATTCTAGAAAATGTAAACTAATATATAGCTAAAAGAGGACCACTTATTTCCTGAAATGGGGGTGGGGAGCGAAACAAGAGAAAGGGATTATCATAGGGCTAAAGTAAATTTAGGTGATGAACATGTTCATTATCTTGATTGTGGTCATGGTTCACAGCTTTGTGCATATATATAGAGAGAAATGTATATATGTATATATATATATATGCACATATATATTTTCATATATGTGTATATGTGTGCATGTATGTCAAAACTTATTAAATTGTATACTTTAACTATAAGCAAATTATTGATTGTTAATTTTATCTCAGTAAAGTTGCATTTTTTTTTAAAATAATAGGATGGCTAGGCCCAATAATAGCTCATGTCTGTAATTCCAGCATTTTGGGAAGCCCAGATGGGAGGATTTTGGGGGCCCAGGAGTTCAAGACCAACCTGGGAAACATAACATGACCCCATCTCTACAAAAAGTTACAGGCATGATAGTGCATGCCTGTAGTCCCAGCTACTTGGAAAGCTGAGGCAAGAAGATCACTTAAGCTAGAAGTTTGAAGTTCTAGTGAGCTGTGATCATACCACTACACTCTAGGCAGTATGACAGAGCAAGACCCTCTCTCAAAAACACGTTTTAATTTTAAAAAATAAAGAGGGAATGATAGCTCCCATGGTTTATGTAAGAGAGATTTTTTCTGTTTGACTGTAAAACCAAACATGATTAAAGTGAAAGAATCAATAGAGAAGAAAATGTCTGAAATATGAGATGAATAGGATTAAAAATGGAGTAACATCCCATGGCAAGTACAGATGGATCAATAAGCCTGGAACTATATTAAGTGTGGACAAATGAACAGATTTGACTTGAAAGGGTTATAGTGTCAAGAAAAGTTTCTGATTATAGTTAAACAAAGAGACATAGATTTGAAGTGAAGAATTTAAGAAATAGGGGCATTTATTTTTATTATAGGACAATGGGGTTATAAAAAGCACAAAGAAATAATTCACGAAGAAAGAGAACAAAAGTGGAGGTACAAAGCAGTGAGAAAGGGTTCTTAAGAGGACTGTCTACCTTCTCATCAGGGGACAAAAGGGACAGTGATAAGTGTGTGCTGGCAGAGTTTGTTCTCCATGTTTGGGGTAGCATGTCTCCATGAAACCACAAGCTCATGTCCTGGACATCTGCCAAACATCCCATCTATTAATACTTTCTACACGTGGCTGGAACTTCACTTCACTGAACATTGTTTTGTTGCTCCTGCAATGCCCAGACATTGATGGCAGGGGTCAAAGGAAAAAAGTCTTCAGCTGCAAATTGTGCTAATATAAATTAAGACCTGTCTCTGTCTTCCTGGGGCTAGAAGCAGAGAAAATACTAAATTAAAAATACAGCATTAAAGAGGGGATTCTAGATTAAATATACATGTATATAGATGATTTGTAAGAATCCTCTCAGCCTATGGTTCTATAAATGACTCCAAACCTAAACAAAGCTGGACACAGTCTCCCATTCAGCCTCTGTGACTACCAATCTTGCTGAGATCTATGCCCTTGTATGATTTAATGCCAAAATAAACTAAATTTTTGAATATCAAACAATAACCTCTCTGTAACCTGGGAAATTACACTAATAGTCTCTGATTCTCATTTTCCTTACCTGCAAATGAAAATAACAGCAATAATTATTGTTTTCTAATTCATTTGTGTATTCCTAGGAAATAAGAGGTGATTGTGAAGAGTAAGTCTGGTAGAGAAGCTGTAAACAAAAGCTATAAAGAGTGATCTAGAAACAGAACAACTTAGAAGCCAAATCATAGTTTGTTTCTATATAGGAAACTCCAAGTGAAATTTCTTGAGATCACAAGATGCTAACAAACTCATGGAAGAACACACTGTCAAGAACCAGAGAGCCTGCCATTGTGAAATAGCTAATGGTTCTGAAAACAGTAGACTGGTCTTCTAAGACTTGAGAATGTGTGTAAAGAAATCTGAGAGATGTCATAAGAGACACAGAGTAAGAAAAGAATTTGAGAACAATAAATATAATCCATGTCTAGACAGGTAAAGGGTCTGACAGCAAGGGTCCGGGCCTAGACTCTTGCTTAGAGTATGAGGTTGGTTAGAGTTATGGAGAACGACAAGTCAGGGAAAAGAAAAAATCTAGGAATCCAATTAACATAGCATCCTGCCTTACAAGGCTTCTTGATCCACAGAGGGGAAATAAAAAACTTTTCTTCTTTATCAGGATGAATCTTCATATTTTCTACTTGGCCAACATTTTGTTTTACTTTATTTTGTTTGTCATAATTTCAGGATGGAGTCAAAAGACAGTGACTGGTATTAAATATATTTTTTTCTACACATTAACAAGATTTATTTGTTTATGAAGTCTTTTACCAAGGTTCTGTCTGGTCTATTCTAGGCCTAGAAGCATACAAAAGAATTGACTGAACATGATTCCTGACCACAAAGAACTTACAAGTTTGCTTACAGACGAGCATTGTCACACTTTATTTAGACCTCTGTTCTAACACAAACCAAACTGCACTAGACTGCTTATTCCAGCTCAATTTACAATTTCCAAAATGTTGAAACAGCCTAAATGCCCTCTAACTCAGGAATGGATTAACAAGCTGTGTATACGTATACCATGGAATACTATTGAGCCACTAAAATAGATGGAGACTTTGCACCTTTTGTATTAACTTGGATGGAAATGGAACACATTATTCTTAGTAAAGCATCTCAAGAATGAAGAAGAAAGAATTCTATGTATTCAATTCTGATATGAGGACAATTAATAAATATAATTTTTTAAAAAAGAATCAATATTGCAACTCTTGATTTTAAAACTAAGTTGTAAATTGGGTCATAAAAATAGTACCCAGTAGAACCATGATCAGAATGCAAGTCCCCTGGTGTTAATATCAGCAAAAAATTTACTCGTGCACACTGATTTATGGAACACTTATAGCACTTACCTGCCTACAAGGTAATGTATCAAAACAAGGTAGGTCTCATTAAAGTGAGTAGCACATATCTAGCTTTTCTATCTTTGCTTTTGGAGAAAGGACCAGGCAGAGTTGATGCATCTTTGTGGACCAAAGGTTTATGTAATCCTTAGATGCTGACTCATTCTGAGGTTAAAATTGAATGGTAGAAGCAGTAAGTCCCAGTGCCCTTCAAGGTATCTAAAAAATCTGTCTTCATCTCAGCAATAGACACATCCATGCTTCCCAAAGCAGAAACCAGAAATCCTCGCTTTAACCCTTCCCTTCTAACCCTATGCCACATTTATGAATAAAGGTAAATAATCAATTATACCTTTTATTTACATCAGGTATCTCCAGTTTTTGCAGTCCTCCTGCAACTTACTCTTTCCAGACCACCATTATCTCTCTCCTGCAATACTGATTTTAAAAAAGCCTCTTTGCAGTTAACCTTTCTATAACCTTCCTTCTTCTAATACATTCTTTGCCAGGCAACGAGAGTAGTTTTTCTAGTGTTGTTTGCCCCAATTATCCCATTCCTGCATCCTCTTCTAATCGATTTGACTGCCTAGTATAATGTCCTAGGACATCTGGTTTGATTTTACCCTATTTGTTTGACATTATCCCCTCCAAAACCCTCCTTGAAGGAATTTATTCTCCTATATAAAAGCTTTCTAAAATCCCATGTCTCCACTGATGTCAGAAGAGTACCTCATCAAGTTGTTTCTCTCTGGAAAGGAAAAAAACTCAATCTGTGTATTATGTTGGAAAGAATTCTGGGCTTTAACAAAAAATGCTATCATTCAAATCCCAGCACTTTGGGAGGCTGAGGCAGAAGGATGACTTCAGGTCAGGAGTTCAAGACCAGCCTAGGTGACAGAGCAAGACCCTGTTTCTAAATAAATAAATGGATAAGTAATAACAAAAACAATAAAGAATTTAAAATAATAAATAAATTTAAAAAATCTTGAGATGGAGCAAGATGGTGGCCAGGTAACAGTTTCCTTGCTACTGGGCACAATAAGTCTGGGGAGACAAGACTCCAGGCATCTCTGGCTGTTGGGATCTGCCTATAATCATCCCTTTGAGGACATAGGAAATCAGCGAGAGACTTCTGGACTCCCAAGAGGAGAACAAAAGAAGTGAAAAACTGTCAAGTGGTTGAGTGTGTTCTCTGGATTTAATCACACCAGCAACTGTACGTACAGCAGCAGTAAGACTACAAAATAGAAAGGTCTTACTTGTGAGCTGTTTTGGTGTTTTTGGACTTGGCACTCAGTTGAACTGCCTTGGGAGAGCTTGGGCAGGAGTTCAGAGAACTTTGGGTGTTGTCTAAGGCCCCAGATTGAGCCACTGAACCAGACGGAGCTAATAGTATACAGCTGTGGGCTGCACAGAGCCATAGTGAGAGAACTGCCCTGGCAAGCTTGGCCCTCAGGATCACAGAGCAAGGATCGGAAGAAAAGGGGGAGCTAGTAATCTAGTGACTGAGCAGCCTAAAGGTCGGGACTGAGCTGCCTTCCAGCCTTAACCCTCAGGGGCAGAGTTAGAATGGTTTTGGCACACTGGGTTTAAATGGATAGCCACTTCAGCATTGATCCCAATGACAAGCACTTTCCTGGGAGAGCTTCTGCTTAGCCAAGTTTAGAAGTTTAAAGTGCCTTGTAAGAGGGCTGGAGAGAGATTTAGGGTCTCCACCCTGTGGGGTTTGAGAAATTAGCAGAGGCCTTCAGTCATATCAGTATTGTGATTAACATCTCATACCCCAGAAGATCAGCTGTTGCCCAGACAATACTCAACAAGATATATATACTGCTTTGGTTTTGGTTTTGGTTTTTTCTTGTCTTTGTTGTTGTTGGTGGTGGTGGTTTTTTAATTCTAACATTTTCCCTATAGATTTATCTTTTCTTTTTTTTCATTCTTTTCTTTCTCTATTTTTCTAGTATAAATAGAATTTCCCGTTCTTGCCTTTTTCAATAATTAGAACATCATTTTTGCTAGTGTTTCTACCCCTATTATTGGGTTTTCCCCCCAATTTTTCAGTTGGGGGGGAAGTCTTCAGTTTGCTTGTTTTGGCTTGATTAATAGCATTTTTGTCTTTTCTCTCTACTTGGTGAAGGTAGGGTACTGTGTCTAATCAGGCTACCAAAGAGCTTCTGACCTCAAGGGAACCACCCAACCTGGAACCCCCAGAGGTTGAAGGCTTTTTAAGCTTATGTCAAAGTACCCTACTATACACCTATATTGCTCTGTCTCCTTCTTTCTTTGCCTGTCTTCATTTTGTCAATATTCCCTTTTACCCACCCCCTCTCCTTTCTCTTTTTTCTTTTCTTTCTTTCTTTCTGTTTTTTTTTCTTTCTTTTATCCCTTCTTGCTCTTCAACCTTCTCATCCTTCTACTCCTGTAACAAAAGGACTCATTGAAACCCTAGTTCACAGGCACAGCAACTTAAAGAGCAAGAGGAAGTGAAAGGGAAATTAGGGCAAGGAAACAGATAAAAGAAATCACTCATGAGGAAAAATCAGCAGAAAACTCCTGGCAATATGAAGAACCAGTCGAGAGCAACCACTCCAAGGGACCATGAGGTACCTACTGCAGAGGATTCCACCTATTAAGAAATGTTAGGAATAACAGAAAGGGAATTTAAAATAAACATGATGAAAACCATGAAGGAAATGGTAGAAACAATGAAGGAAACTACCATTAAAGTGGAAAATAACCAAAAGGAAATCCAAAAACAGAATCAAATAAGAGATGAACAATATGAAGAATGTAGAAAGGGTCTAGCAGAGCTGAATGAACTGAAGCAGTCAATTAGGGAACTTAAAGATGAAAGAGAAAGTACCAGCAACAGGTTAGACCATGCAGAAGAAAGAATTTCAGAGGTAGAGGACAAAGTTCTTGAAATAATTCAGATAGTTAAAGAGGCAGAATGTTCACTGACAGAATTATGGGACTTTAGGAAGTGTTTCAACATATGAGTTATAGGAATCCCAGAAGGGAAAAAAGAATGCCCCAGGGGAATGGAAGCTATACTAGAGAATATTATAAATGAAAATTTCCCAAATATCACCAAAGATTCTGACACACTCCTTTCAGAGTGATATCAGAATCCAGGTCACCTCAACTCTAACCAAGCTTTTCCAAGACACATTGTGATGAAACTTTCCCAGGTCAAGACAAGATTCTTCAAGCTGCCAGGAGTAAGTGCCAGTTGACCTACAGGGACAAATCCATCTGAGTGACTGCAGACTTCTCTAATGAAACTTTTCAAGCAAGAAGACAATGGTCATCTACCTTTAATCGACTTAAACAGAATGATTTTCAGCCCAGAATTATATATCCTGCTAAGCTAAGCTTTAAAATTGATGGAGAAATCAAATAATTTACTGATATACAAACATTGAGAAAATTAGCCTCAATAAGACCAGCCCTACAGGAAGAACTTCAACCTGTTCTACACAATGACAATAACAATGGATCAGGAGCAACGAACTCAAAAATTAAAAAACAAAACCTAACTTCATACTGATGCAAAAGATAAAACAAAGCCATGGACTCTCACAAAATAACATGAATAGAATACTACCACATTTATCAATTATCTCAATAAATGTTAATGGCTTGAATCCCCCACCGAAGAGGCATAGATTGGCTGACTGGATTAAAAAACACAAGCCATCCATTTGCTGTCTGCAGGAAATGCACCTGGTTTCAAAAGACAGATTAAAACTCCAAGTCAAGGGTTGAAAGACAATTTTTCAGGCAAATGGAATTCAGAAGAAAAGAGGAGTTGCAATCTTATTTTCAGATACATGTGGATTTAAAGCAACTAAAGTAAAAAAAGACAAAGATGGTCACTTTATATTGGTCAAGGGAAAAATACAACAAGAAGATGTTTCGATTCTAAATATTTACACACACAATTTAAATGCTCCCAGATTTTTGAAGCAGACCTTACTCAGTCTGAGCAATATGATATCTGATAATACCATAATAACAGGGAACTTTGACACCCCTCTTACACAGCTGGACAGATCCTCTAAATAGTATTTAAACAAAGATATAAGAGATTTAAATGAGACCCTAGAACAACTGTGCTTGACAGATGCATAGAACACTCTATGCCAAAGATAAAGACTATGCATTCTTCTCATCACACCATGGAACATTTTCCAAAATTGATCATATCCTAGGCCACAAAACAAACCTCAACAGAATTAAAAGAATTAAAATTTTACCTTGTATCTTCTCAGACTATAAGGCACTAAAGGTGGAACTCAGCTCTAACAAAAATGTTCAACCCCACACAAAGGCATGGAAATTAAACAACCTGTTAAATGAGAGATGGGTACAGGAAGAAATAAAAGAGGAAATCATTAACTTTCTTGAGCATAACAACAATGAAGACACAAGCTACCAAAACCTGTGGGATACTGCAAAAGCAGTTTTGAGAGGAAAATTTATCACTTTAGATGCCTACATTTAAAAAACAGAAAGAGAGCACATCAACAAACTTCAAGCCATCTTATAGAATTGGAAAAAGAAGAACAATCTAAGCCTAAACCTAGTAGAAGAAAACAAATATCCAAAACCAAATCAGAGATCAATGAAATTGAAAACAAAAGAATCATTTAGAAAATTAATAAAACAAGGAGTTGGTTTTTTGGAAAGATAAATAAAATAGATAAAACTTTGGCCAGACTAACGAGAAATAGAAAAGTAAAATCTATAGTAACCTCAATCAGAAATGACAAAGGGGAAATAACAACTGATCCCACAGAGAATCAAGAGATCATCTCTGAATGCTACCAGAAACTCTATGCCCAGAAATTTGACAATGTGAAGGAAATAGATCAATATTTGGAATCACACGCTCTCCCTAGACTTAGCCAGGAAGAAATAGAGCTCCTGAACAGACCAATTTCAAGCACTGAGATTAAAGAAACAATAAAAAATCTTCCAACCAAAAAATCCCCTGGTCCAGATTGGCTTCACACCAGAATTCTATCAAACCTTCAAGGAAGAGCTTATTCCTGTACTGCAGAAA
>CAUYPK010070675.1:0-34393 GCA_963574355.1 Loris lydekkerianus
ATGCATTAATGTATACATGATCTATGTGTTTATGATTTAATAAAAATAATAATAAATATTCTTTAAGCATTCAAAAGGAAAATTAATAGTATTATCACATAATTTAAATAATATAAAAATAAAACAAAGTTAAAATCTAAAAAAAAAAAAAAAAAAGAATGTGGTGTAGTGCTTCTCTCAAAATTCCAGACCAGCTTTCTCCTGACTAAACCAGCAGGCTTCTCTCTGCTTTATTGGGTTGGACCACACTCTCCAATGAGGTCTGAACACCTTGCAAGTTTTTCTTTCACTGCTCGCTTTTCCTGTTCTAGGTTACCATATAGACCTTCCTTGTATCTGATACTAACTCTTTTATCATAGTTGTCAATTCTTTGCAATAACTTCTCCTGTTTAACTTACTGTGTGCTTCTATTTCTCACTGGACTCAGACTGCTATAACACTCTTGCTCAACAAGAGACGTGTGTTCTCTAATTCCAACAGCAGGTCATGCTGACCTGTGTTTTAAGTATTGTCAGAGAGGGCGCTACTGCCCTCTTCTTACCATCTGTGTTGGGGTGTGATGTGAGCTTGGAGAGACTCTTTTTTCCCTGTTCCCTGATAAGAGAATGACAAACAATGAGGCAGAGAGCAACATTTCCCCAGTTACACTGAACATTAGCCTTGCAGGATGTTCATCAGAAAACAATATAGAAAGAAGTATATGGACAATTAAGTTTAAGAAGCTCAATATATGCCCCATTCTCAGAGAATTACAACATGCATTTCTGTACTAAATGTTGAGAAAATTCTTTCAGAAAGAAAGAAGCTCAAAGGCAGTCACACATAGCTTAATAATGGGGATACATTCTGGAAAATGTGACATTAGGTGAATTCATCATTATGCGAACATCATAGAGTACACTTATACAAAATAGAGAGACAGCCTCTCACACACCTAGACTATATGGTATAGCCTATTGTTCCTCGGCTGCACCCCTCTACAGCATATTACTATAGTGAATACTCTGGGTAATTATAGCATAAAGGCAAGTATTTGCATATTTAACTATGTCTAAACATAGACAAAGTACAGTAAAAATACAATATGAAAGATTAAAAATGGCACACCTGTGTAGGGCACTTATTATGAATAGAGTCTGCAGGACTAGAAGTTGCTCTGAGTGAGTCAGTGAGTGAATGTGAAAGCCTAGGACATTACTGCACGTTACTGTGGACTTTATAAACACTGTGCACTTGGGCTACACTAAAATTATTTAAAAATTATTTCTTCAGTAATAAATTAACCTTTGCTTTCTATAAATTTTTTACTTTAGGAACTTTTTAATTTTTTAAAATTTTTTGACTATTTTGTTAAAAATGCTTAGCTAAAAATACAAATACATAATTCTACAGCGGCACGAAAATATTTCCTTTCTTTATATATTTACTCTATAAGAATTTTTCTCTTTCTAAAATTTTCTATTTATTTTCTTTACTTTTTTTTTTTGGTCAAAAACCAAGACACAAATCCACACATTAGCCTAGGCCTACACAGGGTCAGGATCACCAATACCACTTTCTTCCACCTCCACCTCTTGTCGCCCTGGAAGGTCTTTAGGGGTAAGAACACACATGGAGCTGTCATCTCCTGTAATAACAATGCCTTCTTCTGGAATATATCCTGAAGGCCCTGCCCGAGCTTACGTTTCTTTATAAATAGACATAGTAAACACTAAAATAATTTTTTAAAGTATGGTATAGTAAATACTGGGCAATAGGTATTTTTCAGCCTCATTATAATCTTATTGGACCATCACCATGTAGGCAGACCATCATCGAATAAAATGTTATCATATAGTATGTGATTGTACTTCAACACTGTTCTGATTTATTTGACTTGGGAACTTTTATCATAAAGTGTCCATAACATCCTTCATTTTTCTCTTCTATCAAAACCATTTTGATAAATGTTGACATAAGGCAAACATAACTACTTACACAAGGCAAGCCCGGGTTTCCTACTAACTATGTACACAGCAGTAAAATTGATTAATCATCCATTTCACTTTGAGAAACTTTGAAAACGTATTTATGTTAATCATTATAATTAACAAATAATGTTTTGGATATTTTTATTTTATTAAAATTAACTGTGTTAAAGATCACTTGATACACTATAACAGTTTTTTAGAATATGAGAAAACTTTCCCAGTAGTCAGAGAACTACATGATAAGCCAGAATCTAGGCATATACAGAGGATAAGAGCTGCATATTTTCAAATAATGTTTCCGTAGTCACTTAATTAAAAATAAATCTGATCTGAAGTGAAGACCTAGAGGGGGGCTATCTAGGCAACTCCCTGTCGCCATGGTGCAAAGGCTGCCAATTGGCAACATCTCCCTCTTTCCTACTCAGGGAGCAAACTTTGATTTACATACGCTTTACTTCTGTTCATGTGGTCAGAGGCCTGTTGCCAGGTATGGAGGGATTTAAGTATTATTTAGTCTAGCCACCTTAGAGAGCAATGCTCAAGAACAACTTAAGTTCAGGAATTTTGGTCTTTGGTGTTCTCTGGCAAGTGGTTGCATTCACTAAGTGAGGTATCAGTAGACTGAGTCATTGAGATTGAAGCTGTATCAAGGTGGAATGAGATATAATAGGATGAAACTAAAAATTCCCATGCAAGGTATAAGATTAATTGACAACCTAAAACAAGGAATTGTGGCATATTAATAGAAATGAATAGAAATGTTTTGCATTGTCGTAAGACACATAAAATATTTTGGGTCTAACTAAATAAACTGCATTTTTCTTTATTAGAGGTTGATTTTGATAATTGCAGAAATTTTCAACTATGATTCTCCTTCCTCACCCTGCTTTAATTTAATCACTGCTTTGTTATTTCAGTTTCTTGCCGTTCTTTTCTCTCCTGCCACAGGACCTTTTCAAATGCTATTCCTTCAGCGTACGTATGCTTCACTACTTTACTTTCCTGTCCTGCTGGCGTCTGGTAAATACACTTCTGTTGTCAGCTTAAGGCATGACTTCTTCAGAGCAGCATTTCTGACTTAGAAAAGGTGTCAGATCGTACTATTTAAGCTCCCTCACAATGAGATCCTCATTGTACAAATGGTCACAATCACAGTTTCACATTGGCTTGTGTGGCTATTTATTAATATCCATTTCCCAACTTGAAGAGTTTATGAGGGCAGGGTACATGTCTACTTTGGTTAAGTAGTTTATCCTCAGCTTCTAACACAGTGCCTGGCACAAAATTGGGGCTCACTTAATACTTATTAAGTAGAACAAGTGGTCTGGACCGACTAAATTAAGTTTTTACTATAAATCACCATATGTAGAAAGATTTTTTTTTTTCTTCTTATAATAGACTCAATATATGGAACAATGGTTCTCCTGGGATTTACTCAGATTCAGTGTATTTAGAAAAGACACCAAAACATTTTCAATAAGCACCTGAGGTGGTCTGAAATCTATATTTTCAGGATTAATATAATTATTAATATTAATAATCTTATTATTGTATTAATAGTATTATTAGTAATATTACTAATGTTATTATATTAATAATTAATATAAATAATATAGTAATGGCTTATATGGACTTACAGAGAGAAAATTTTCCAAGATTTAGTAAATATACAGGAGCTGACATTCACATTAGGATTTTAAATACTTTATTTCACATTGCTGCCAGGTGATCTGCTATTTTGTATCAGGTCTACAGAGGAAAAAGTATCAGGTCTATAGAGGAAGAGTCTTAAGCAAGGAAAGGATAGAAAGCCTTCATTAACACAAACCTGTCAATGTATTAATGACTGGATTCCTATGAAAGTGTTCACATGTCTTGTGATCTCTGTAATTATAAGAATCATCTTCTGCCTCTATTGTTGTAACATTGAGTTTATGTCTCATCATACTAATAATGCTAGATTTGTGGCTTGTTGCATTAAACAATAAGAACAACAACAATTTACCTGTCAAGCGCACCAATCTGCTCAGGGAAAAATTAAATCTTTGAGTAAGTCTTGAGGAGAAGAAAAATTATCAAATGCTTTCTCATTCCCCAAAGTCAAATTTTATACAAGCTTTTTTTTTTTTTTTTTAAGTTTTTCCAAACTCTTTTATTGTTTTTATTTATTTATTTATTTACAGCTGGGGCTGGGTTTGAACCCATCACCTCAGGTATATGGAGTTGGCGCCCTACTCCTTTGAGCCACAGGCGCCGCCCTTTATATAAGCTTTGTAAGTACTTTCATATGGTTGATTTACTAAGATTTCTTGTAAGTCATAACTTTTGTTTCTTGTATTTGAAGACATGCTTGGGTATAAGATTGTTTCAAATATAAAGCATAGTTATTTATCAACTTGAAACGCATTTCCCAATCTAAGAAATATAAGATTAATACCAAATGATAGTGAGTGAAAAATTCTAAGCAGCCTGGTATATGGAAAGAATGACAAAGGCGTTGACACTGTTGATCTATATTTTTAAAAAGGAACATTTATCTTGTAATAATAATTTAACAGAAGAACATTGTTTCTATGCAAATGTGCATGGTTTTAATAGTCATTTTAAAAAAGAAAAATGTAAAGTTCAAAGCGAGGTTAATGTTTTAATAAACTATGGTCTAGACACACAATGAAATTATGTAGCAATTTGAAATGGTAAATATCAAGACAATACAGAAATATTGAAATAAACCGATGGCATAACTTCAGGCCAAGAAGTACCCAGAATGAAATGTATTTCATGATACAAACCTAAAGTATTTTCTTAAACCGAAATAATTATGTTGGTGTATTGGGATTTGAGGCAGTTGGCTTTCCTACACTTTTAAAGTAAAAACAAACACTGTCTTCACTAGCATTGGTTTAAAATGTCTACCTCCTCTCCTGGGAGAATAAAATAAAGCCCTTTAAAACAATTGTTGGTTTTCCTGGTATATTTTAAAGTTTCTCAACAATTACTCTAATATTTATAGCATCAAATTCCAATATTCTCACTTTTCACTAAGCAGAGAAGGACCACTACTGGAGGTAATTTAAACCCAAGAGTCAGTTTACTGCAGTCATCTCTGTTTTAAATTACAGCACTACCAACCTTCTCCAGAATCAGCATGCAATCTCTCTCTTTTCCCTACAGGGGTGTTTTATATACTATATTTATATTACTTCCTTGAAATGATACCTGAGCCTGATTATGAATGATGTCATTTTCATTGCTTTAAAAATTGTGGCACCCTATGTTTATTAACCCATCAAACCTTACTTATTTCAGAAAAGAATACAAAATTCAGCTCCAGGAACTTGAGACGTCTCCTTAACAAACTTTCTGTGGGACCATGGATAGAAGGCCTTTTGTTCAAATTTGCAGGAAACAACCCCCAGATACAGGCAGCTGGAGTCTACAGGAAGCTGTATAATTGTGTTTCATTCCATGCAATAGTTAACTTGGAAGTTCTGAAAATGTAGCATGCTGCAAAAGGCCTGGCTTTCATGACAAAGCTGTTTCACAGAATAATTTCAGTAATACAGCAGTTTACTTTTTTTTATGAAAGATCATTTCCCCCCTTTCAATCTCATTGTTTCCATGGTTTCTATCTGCTCTCTTTCCCCAGTACCCACTGCTTTTCAGCCCATTATATTAATACATAAGCAATCAGAACATCTTCTGATACCCTGTAAACATGATTCTAATTTTTTTTTAAGATATAATATAGCAACTTTCATACTAACTAAATTAGGAAATATTTTCTGTTAATCAGAATGGAGGCTCTGTCAATTTGAGAATTTTAGAAAAACGTCAGAATAGAATAAAAATTTATTGTTGGATAAACCTTTTTTTAGTGGGCTTCTGATCTTTGAAAACTACAGCATGTGCCAGAAAGGGGAAAATATTTTGCAGTATGATTCTAACATCCTTTAAAACAGTAGCTAATGAGCCAACCAAGAAGAGAAAACATAAGGAGATCTTGAGGTGTATCAGCCTCAGTGAGCTACAGTTTCAAACTACAAAACAAAAGGTTTCTAAGATCCTGCCAAATTTGTGTTGTCACTAAGCCAGATTCTCTGCCAAAGAAATCCTCACTCTTGCAACTGTAGAAAACGAGTTAAGGTTAGGTCTATACATCAAACTAGCACATTCTGATACATACAAAAATCCCAAAGAATCTACTTATAACATTAATAGTGGTGTAATTTGGAACATTTTCTATTTTGGTTACATTTGCTGTTACAAAGCATTAAGAATTTTTATTGTGATTGAGAAATACTCTCAGAGATCATTTCCTTTTTCAGGGAAAAAAATTCTAAATTCTACATAAATATCTTTTGGGGATGTGAAAATTTGAATTATTGTTGATAGATAATTTCTTCATAAGTACCTGATAAGAATATAAGAGAATGTAGTTAAAAGAATCAAAGAAATGGCATTTTCAATATTAAAAAAAAACAACAACAACTAACTAAAGCTTTATTATTAAATGTTGCCAATTACCTTAATTTTTCCTGGGTATTCTGAGTTTATCAAAACGATTAATTTTCTTGCCAAAAATGTGCCTAACACAGTATGTTACTTAATTTGGCACTAATAAGACATAGGCATAATTTACATATGGGAAGAAAAAGATAGTAATGATGCATTTATGTATTATTTTTCTTTTATCTCCTCATTTACATTTATTAAGCAAACTAAGGCACCTTGCTAAGACAAGTTATTAAAAGAATTTACGAAGTTGTGTATTTGCAATAAGCTTATCTTACCGCCATGTCCTTTTCTGTCACTTTTCTGTCCTGGGAGTCGGCTACCACAGTCACATATCCATTAAAGGAAAACACAAATTTAACAGTTCTTTAACTCACTGATCTCATCTAACTAATGAACATCAAGCATGATGGACGTACGTCGCCAGATAGCAGTTACAAGACACCAAATCTCTCATAGCTAGCTCAAGGAGCTACATTATTTAGTAAGTCATGGAAGAGAGAAGTGCACCCTCGTACATAACCCCTGCCTGTGCTGGTACTCAGCTTACAAGTTTGCCGGTTAAAGGTGGATTGAAGCAGCTTCTGTTTCCAAATTCTATAGGAAAATAACCAATCCTTATTAAAAGGACTTATGTCACAGAATACTAGGAAACTGTCTGCAGGATATAGTATTCTTTAGAGCATAGCTTTTTTTTTTTTTTTTTAATTTTCCAGTTTGTAGCTGGGGCTGGATTTGAACCCGCCACCTCCAGCATTTGGGGCCGGTGCCCTCCTCCTTTGAGCCACAGGTGCCACCCACAACATCTATTGCTTAGGGCAAAGCTGATGGTCTGTCCCATGGGCAAGTTTCCTCTGCATGCACATACAGAATACATCCACAGATAAACCTCCAAAACTTGCTCTTGTGAGGTTTCAAACACGAATTTCAATGTTAATAGTGAAAATAAAACCAAAATTTTAGATTTTACTGTGGAGAGGTGCCAAAGGATTAGAAAAGTGAAGGAAATGTAAAAAGGCACAGCCTTGGGAGTCATCTGTGGCTCAAAGGAGAAGGGTGCCAGCCCCATATGCTGGAGGTCATGGGTTCAAACCCAGCCCCAGCCAGAAACTGCAAACAAAACAAACAAACAAACAAACAAACAAAAAACACAGCCTTTGGTTCCTCAAAAAATTAAACACACAACAATTATATGTATAAACATATAGCCTAAAGCACTGAAAGCATTGAAATCAGTCTTTATTCAATAAACTTCGAACAAATACTTGTGGAGCAGTGGTTATAGCAGCATTATTCCCAATGCCAGATAGTGGAAACAACTCAAATGTCTTTCTTTGAATGAACAAATAAATATGCATCCTATGGAATTTTCATCCTCAAAAAGAAATAAAATTCTGCCATATGCTACGACATAGATGAACCATGAAGACATTATATTAACTGAAATAAGCCAGTCAGACAAGGACAAATATTGCATTATTCCACTCATTTCTGACATCAAGAGTAGTGAAATTCATCAAGACAGAATATTGGATAGTGGTTACCAGGGGGTGAGATGAGAGGGGTGTTGATTTTTGATGGGTTCAGAGTTTCAATTGAGAATGATGAAAAAGTCCTGGAGATGGATTGTAGTGGGGGTTTCACAATAACGTGGATGTATTTAATGTCACTGAACTATACAGAGACAATCCTTAACTTTTAATTGGGTTATGTTCCAATAAAAGCACTGTAAATTGTAAGTATCCTAAGTTTAAATTGTATTTAATACATCTAACCTACCAATCATCACCGCTTAGCCTAATCTACCTTAGACATGGTCAGAAGATTATATGAGCCTACACTAGGCAAAATCATCTCACACGGAGGCCATTTTTTATAAAATGTTGAATACCTCATGTAATTTTTTGAATACTGTACTGAAAATGAAACATAGAACGATAGCATGGGTATAAAATCAAAACTGGAAGTGTAGTTTCTACTGAATATGTATCATTTTCATACCATCATAAAATCAAAAAATTATTTGTTGAATTATTGTAAGCTGGGGATTATACTTAATAATGAATGAAATCATACATTTCATGTAATGTATATTTTACCACAATAAATCAACCGACAAAAACATGCCACTGGAAGTTATGAACTAGAGGTGAAAAAGTATAGCATACTGGCTGGTAAATGACTGTTATAATAAAACATATGATAATAGGGCTTCCTAGTGAAGAGAACTTTGGAACGTGTTGAATGTAAAGGGGTCCAGTCGTAGGTGTCTCTCCCCTCCCTCCTCCAACACACACAAATCAAGGGGAAATGGAGATGTGGTACTTCATTCATCTGAGACATGAGGGCAGAGAGAACCAGAAATGGCCACATTTTCTCAGTAAGGAGGAAAATGAATATATAACATTTTTTCCCTTCAGCAATGAACAAGAATAACCAAAAAAAAAAATACTGAAATCACCTTCTTATTGAATAAATGAAAGAGACTGAGACTGAGTAGGGTGTAATTAGGAGGATGTGGTAATATCGACTGTTGCTTATAGTATATATAGTAGCAAAAAATACAAACTGGGGCTTACCACACCAAGAATGTTGCTGAATATTGTCTGTTCGACCACCAGATAGCCTTGAACTGTAGTCTCCTTGAGGATAAAATGAGACTCATAATGCCTTTCTTGACTTGAAGTTTTTCTATGTATATGCCACTAAAGAAGAAAAAAATCTCTGAAATTATTGCATAGATGACTTATTAGAGGGAATATGTAGAACGTCAAAAGTGTTTCAAAATATCAAAATAATGTCTGTATATAGTAGAGACTTATTTATTTTGAGAAGTAACCTGAGAACTAAACTTATACCAGTCAACATACACTTACAATTTCCCTCAATGGTGGCACATTAATTTTGAATTTACAGAACTAAATCAATTTTTAACTTTTAGTGGAGATAAATTATCTATTAGGAATGGATTGGATTTTCAGAAATAAAGTTATGCAAAGACAAAGCATTAAAACGGAGTAAGATGGGCACAATGCACTATGCTGTTAGAAAACTCCCATAAATGCTGAGCTGAAGACCAGCTGCCCAAAGATAGTAAAAACTAGTCCCTTTGTCCTCTGAGGGCCTTGGTTTCTACACACACACACACACACACACACATACACACACACACACCCTTTTAGGTATTTGGAGTTAAAGGAATATGTCCTAGTCCATTTCTAAGTGCAAATAAAATAACAGAAAGTATGGAACAGTATGACTTTCTAAGAATTCAAAAGTTATTTGGACTTCTAATAGCAATTTACTCCCATCTGGGTTTGTATATACATATAATTATTTCAGTAATATACTACTCAAGACAATGTTGCATTTTTTGCATAAATGAATTCAATGGAAAAGTGGTAATACGTTGGTAATATGTTGAGTTACCATACTTGGTAATATGTTGAGTTCTAGAAGGATTTATCTACCTTGTACTCCATCAGAATCAGATTCTGCTCCTTATTTTGGAACTAACAGGTTAATCTGTTCCAGATGAATTAATGGATGGTATTAAATTATCTATTCTCATTTTTTCTTCATATTTGGGGGGTGTGTTTTAATCCCAAATCGATATTCACTCACAAACAGTTAAAATGGAACATCCCAGAGGAATTGGAACATCTAGAAAAACTGAAATATTCCAAAGACAAAGAGTATCTCCTTCATTGCTTTCCTACAGAAATGTACTTTGCTTTGAATAGTTTCTGACAGGACACTATGTGGTCTCTCTGTGGTAATCTGAATCCTGCTGTGACAATTATGCGCTATGTGACTGAGTTACACTTTTGTCATCACGGAGCCTCAGGGTCCATGTATATAAAAATAAATTCCATATCAAAGTCAAAGTCACTTGTGAGGGGTTAGGCCACTTGGCATTATTATGTAATGATAGGCACGTGGAGTTCATATGCATACCAACTGACCAAATTCCTGCTCAAACACCACTGCAGAACATTAGGTGCATTATTTAATATATCTAAATATTAGCTTTCTCACTTGAAAATGAGGATGATAATAATATCTCCAATCATACTCTCATGAGATGAATAAAGTAAATGAAATCTTGTTCATAACGAACATAGTGTAGAGAGTGAGGACAATGGATCCTAGCTTTTACTAGCAGCATTTAAGTGTAGTGACTAGTACCCCACAAGTACTGAAAAATATCAGTTTTCTTGGTCTATAAACTATAGAAGCTCCCATTTCTGTGATAATCTGATTTTATTTTAAACTATATATTATTTCAAATGAGTTTGTTAAAAGTATCCTCAGAGACTATAATCCCACGATCTAATTAACCAATCCAATTGTTATTTGGACTTCTAATAGCAATTTATTCCCATCTAGGTTTTTTATATAATTATTTCAGTAATATACTACTCAAGACAATGTTGCATAAATGAATTCAATGGAAAAATGCATTTTATTATAGCATTTAAATCTTACATGCTTAACCAATGAATTTTCAGACATAAAGGGACTATACATTACATAAGTAGCTGTAGCAATTAGCCAGTCTTCACAAAAGTCTTATTTGAAAGCTTAAAATATAAGGCAACAGTAAAGTGGTATTTAGAAAAGATACAGTGCATGATATAAAGGTTCTCCTGTGAGGCTTATATTATAAATTTGTCACATTTTGAACTGCCAATTCTGGGGTTTTATAATATTTTTTCACAAGTTCATCAAAGTCAATGAAGAACAATTAGCACAACATCTTTGAATTTAAAAAAGACTAAAGTATTCTGCTATATTAGAAAGACTAAATGCAGTACTTAATGTGTTTCTTATTCCCACTCTGGGAGGGTTAAAAAAAAAAAGAAAGTACAAGATAACCTTAGAAATTATAGACCTGTCATCATCACTACTTACTTGAAAACTTACTGAAACATATCATCAAAAAATCAATTTGCAAGCACCTAGAAAATCATGGGGTACTGGGTAAAATCTGTTGGCATTGTGAAAAATAAATCCTGTCAAATCAACTTAATTTCTTTCCATGACAGAGTGACAAGAACAGTAGACATAGGCAACTTGATAGAAAAAAATACACCCTGACCAAAGTCAGGAAATTCCATATAGTACAGACAGAAAATACAGTTCAGGGGACATTGCACCTTTATCAAGTCCTTCTGTTGATGGCTTGTTGAACTAATCTGGAAATTATTCTCAATTACAATATTGGACAAACAAGGTGACTGGATTGATATAAAGATGATAATATTCAAGACCGAGTTGTGGCAGGGTTGAATTCTAATTATTTCTTACCAAAAATTATAAATAATTATGAAACCCACCCCACGGAAGAATTATAATCATTTTGCTATTTCTTTTTAAAAAGTAACCATGCCTTTGCACTACCATGCCTCTTTTCTTGACCTCATTCATTTATTAAATTATAAATAACAGGTTAAGGATTCTTAACTGGAAAGGGTATGGAGAGCCATAGAATACACAGAATGTTAAAAGTAAGATTTGAAAGAGTTGGAGTACTTCCTCAGACATGGGTTTGAAAATAATTTTCATCTTATATACCAACTCTGAACTAGTTTTCAGTTGTTACCTGAATAGGTTTCAGAAGTTGCATTAGAGAGATATGATCGCTAAGTGCACTTGAAGTGCACTGACTATTCAAATTGATGGGGTAGATTTTCCCCATTCTTAAAATGAGAGAGATTATAAGTTTTTATCAGAACCTAACTACAGTATATCTGTTTGATTTTATAATAAATCCATAGTGAGTAATCATTCCTGAATATTCATTTATTCATTCCTAACTAGGCTTTGATAACTTCATTGGGACCTGAATTACGGACATTTTCCAGGTTTTGTATACAAATCTTATCCTTGTAAACATACCTGGTTACTGAAGTCCAGATTCTACTGCACTGAATGTACAAGAGGAGCCTTCTACAGAATAGGGTCTTAACAACATTTATTTCTGTTGGGTTCTATTAAGCCATCTAGTCTCAACAACTATTTGATGTTTCTACTTTTTCTCTAATACATCTATAAATGGGCTCTCTAGCCTGAGCTAGTGCTTTATGGCAAGCACTTTAGGCTTTTGTTTATATGTTTATTCACTTGACACACACTGAGATTCAGGATGTCCTGGAAATAGTCACCAATAATGAATTAGGTTCCATGCAGTCTTCGTTCTCCAGAAACTTATAGTTTGGTGAAAGATTGCAATGGATTAATCTCTATCATTCATTCTTGAAAGTGCTTTGTGGGATTTGTGGAAGTACAAAGCAGGCCTTTTGAGCTAGCTCTGATTTTACAAAGCATTTATTGCATTAAACCCCAAATACCTCTGTAACTCTTTCATTGAGTCTGTGTTTAGCCTTGGGTCCATTCAGAACAAGTCCAGTCTTCCTTCCACATGAAAAACACCTTTACCTATTTGAAGAAAATCCTAATGAGTTTCGTAGATTTTCTTCTTCTAGCAAAGCAAACTATCCTCAAAATGCACCTTACTATATAAATGCTCTTAATTTTCCCAATCATTGTAATTCTAACCTGCCTACCATCTACAATCAGAGTTAGTCATGTGCCCTATTAGTACTTTATAGATAAGTCACTTATTTCACTCCCTGTAGTAGACTGAAAAATCTTAAAATACATTTAATATTTTGATTTATTTCCCATCTTCTATACATTTTGAACTGAACTAAAATAATTTATTGAAAAGGTCTTTCAAAAATATTTGGAAAACAAATATATGATATCAGATTTTTGAGAGTGCATAGCAATTATAGTGGCAAGTATAGATTCTTAGGTAAATAAGACATATTAAAATCTTAGAAATTCTTTTTTTGATAATGTCACGTATTTACTGGCACTGTTTTCAAACTAACTGTAAGGTAGATCACAACAAAATATTTAGCAAATGATATCAGATTGTCATGAAACTAGTAGTAAAGCAGGGTCCTATAATAGTTGACTATAATTTGAGAAGCTCTAAGAGTGAAAGAAAGGACCAGAGGCCAGTTATAAACAATTTAAAAATTATTTCACTGTTGTATATAACTAGTAATGCAATAATGGTACATTGTGGATTAATAAGAGCCTTTGAAACACAGAATTTCAGCACTAGGGGTTTTGATAGAAGAACTGTAATCAAAAGCCCACATTGTCTTGAACAGAAGAAGGAAAATGACTTCAAGTTCATACAATTAGTGATACAAAGAGTAGTAGAAATTGCCAAGGATGGCTGTAACATTTCTCTCAGCTTGATTAAATTTTAGAAAGACTTCTTACTATGACTCCCATTTATTGAAACATTCACTTATAAAAACATGCAATTATAAATTATTTCTTTATCTCTCTGTGATATAAACCTTCTCCCACCTTCTTGCCAGTCTTAACAACTCAAGAAAGTCTTTCTTGAGAATCTGAAAGCCATCCCTTTGAAAGGTAATCGGGAGTGATAGCATTTGTTCCTCTGTCCCGGTCTTCATGGGAGGGTAGGAACCTGACTTGCAATGTGAGAGTCAATTAATAATCATAGATGTTTCAGTGACATTGTCCAGCCTCCCCTCTGTTATCCTCCAGTACTTTTCACTAACTCACCCAAGTGTCTAAATCTCTCCCAACTTTTGTTTCAGCAGAATTGTATTCAATCTCTCTCCTCTAGAGCTAATACTCTTGAATAAAGTCTTCCTTGCCTATTTTTAGCTTAGCCGGTGCAATTTTTCTTTGACAAAACTTATATCTTCAAAATGTAAAGCTCTTCTTAGAACCCTTCTCCTTCCAGTTCACTGCAGTTATCATGTAGAGGGCAGGGGGAAACAAGATGGCCACTACTTTCTTTATCCAGTAGAATACAAATCATACTCCCAGGAAAGCCATTTGTAAATTGCAGACCTTTGATCTTAAACTTCAATGTGCCTAAAGAATGTTTGCAAATGTATTTATCCATGTTTTATTATTAGAGATTCTGATTCAATAGTTGTTATTGACTAGATTATATACCCTCAAAATCCATTGATTGGAACCCTAAACTTCAATATTACTCTATTTAGAGGTAAGGCTTTCAAGGGGATAAGTTAAACATAAATGGACTCATGAAAGTGGGACCCCAGTCCAAAAGGACTAGAGTCTTCACTTTTTTTTTTTTTTCTTCTTTTCTATTTTTATTTTTTTAAGACTAGAGCCTTTGTAAGAACAGGTAGAGACATCAGAAGTGCATGTACACAGAGGAAAGGCCGTGTGAAGACACAACAGGAAGGCAGCCAGCCGCTGGAACCCAGGAAGAGTGTGGCCATTAGGGAGCGAGTCATGCTGACTGCCTGATCTCAGACTTCAGGCTCTAGAACTGTGAGAAAATAATTTTCTGTTATTTAAGCCACCTTGTTTATGATATTTTCTTATGGCAGCCTCACCAGATGAAGCTGGATCCTCACCAGGAATCCTTTCAAGGAAACATACTGCCTTTCTGCTTCTGCAAATGAAAATATTGAGTTTCAGAGGGAATTATTTCTGATTATAATAAAAATAATACATGGCAGACAGGAATAGAACATAGTTTTCTTGGCTCAAGGTATAGGACCATGGTGAATGTTTGGTTGAGAATTCTTGAATTACATGTAACATTAATTTTAGAAAGATCTATGCATGTTTAGAAACCAAAACATGTATTTTAAATGGCTTGTCAATAGAGCCGTGTTTGCACTTGACCCTTTAAATGAATTCCATAAGCTTAAAATCTTTTTGGAAAAAGATCTTTGCCTAAATCAACCTAGTTTGTATGTTTTCTAGGTTTTCCAGCATCCTCTGAGTTTTGAGCAACTCCTACTTTCTCAGACTTTATTTTTATTGGCATCTGTTTCTTATCTTTTAAACCAGACATCAAAGAGAAAAATATTTTTTAAAAAATCTATTTCCATTGCCCTGTGTGTTAAAAAGAAGTCATAAGGCTTCAAAAATACGTAGTTGAATTTAACTGATGTTGTAGGCTGAGTAAAGAAATCTTGCTTTTAAGTTAAGAGGTTAAAAGATTTTTAGAACTTCTCAAGCTATACTTTATTACTCTTTTGGTTGTGTAGGTCCATTAATGGTTTTAACTTTTGCCAACAAATGTATTTAATTAGCAGGGCATTATCTAATAATCATCCCATTCTGTTGCACAGAATGTTGGGGTTTGCACTATTATAGTAAAATGATAAAGTGATTTCATATTTTAGTAGGGAGGGAAGACTATTGAGCATATACATAACATTTTCACTTAGAAATATTTTACATTTACAGAATGTTTATAGATCTAAGATTCACACATGAACAATTTTTAGAGGTGGAGATTTTGAATATCTTCTCTATCCAATACTGATTATGACCAACTGTTGATAAAACATTTTTGTTTCATTACCAATACTCAGTTTATTGTACTTAACACTTTTGGCACATTTGTCAATATAGGCCTCAAGGAAAACATAAACTTTGTATATGACGGGAAAAATCATCCCTCCCTAAATTTTAGCTAAGGAGGTTCTTCTCAGCATCTCAGTTATTTCTAAACTAGAATGAGACTTTATTTTACTAATACTCTGCCCTCTTTTTATAACTCCTTCTCCAAAGAATACTAAGTTTTAATCTGAGAAATGTATTTTCATCTCTTTCTACTCCTAACATTTCTAGCCAAGCTTGCTAAAAAAGCAATGTGGCTCATTGTTCATAATTACTTACATGCATTTTCTCTTTAATCCCACATAATTTGAATTCTAGTCTTGCCATATCATTGAATTGGCTCTCACAAATTCGAGGTAACCTTTATATTATATTAATAGTATTCTATGAACACTTTGCAGTTCTTATCTTATTGAAGCTCACAGTCCTTAAATTGTTTTGTGATGCAACCCAATTGCTTTTCTTTTGAAAGTCATTTTGAAAAATGGTTTGTAAATTGCTAAGTATGTGAATTCCTTGCACTAATTACTAAGCAATGCAAAGTATCTATGTTTAAAATAAATGCATTAACAGAGAGTCTGATGTAAAGGACATAATGGTCTCTACTGATTCTCCCATAAATTCTTGCATAAGACAGGTTAACATCTAGTTAGCATGACTTTGTGAATAGATCATAATTGTCCAATTGTTTTTTGGTAATTTGCTTTATATTCAGTCTATATATCCTCACTTTGAAAAACTTGCTATTCGTTAGCTGTGGAGATAAAATGCCGTGTTTAAAATATTTTATTGAATAACTATTAGATATAGTGGTCACTATTGATTCCCCTATGAATTCTTTGCATTAGACAGGTTAACATCTAGTTAGCATAGCTTTGTGAATGGATCGGCATTCTCCAATAGTTTTTGGTAATTTGTTTTATTATTAATAATCAAAATGTAGATCCTCATTTGGAAAAACCTGCTATTGGTTAGCCATGGAGGAAGGTAGGGTGCCTTGCTTCAAATATTTTATTGAAGAATTACTAGACCTTCTTCTAGTCTCTGTGTGTTAGATGAGTCTTGACAATGAATAGATTCTTAATGTGAGAAAGTATAATTTAAAAGTTATAACAATCCTTTCCTACTAGACACAAAGTTCTCAAATTCACCCAAAGTGTGCCTTCATCTTCTCTATTTACCTAATACTTACTTAAAAAATTATTATGCTTCATAATTGTTCTAAGATATAAAGCAAACTTCAATAAAAATTTATAGGACTGAATCCTATTTTCTCAGGAGTGTATTTTCTGCCCTAGAGGTTCTCTTTGTCAGTAGTTCAGCAGCAAGTCTATTTTAGAATTTTGAATTTGCCAGGGTTTCTGGCTTCAAAGGATATGACACCGTGCCTCTTGAAGGTGTCATTGGAGAACTGAGGAGTAATATACAGTTGAGTATCATTGCAAACTAACGATTTTGGCCAAAAATCACGTTTTAAAAATTTTAAATGGGGCAAAAAATACCTTTGCTCATTTGAAACCCATCTCCTTAAATTAATCATATAAATGAAATGATGGCTGTAAGAAAACAGAAGTTATAAATTCTGATGTGTTCTATTTTACAAAATAATATTTTTCATTCTTTGTTAATAGATATTTAAGTTACCCCATTCCAACTTAACTTTATCTTATAACTTGCCAATTCCTTAAGCTTTTCTGGATTTGTGGCCATCTGTTGTTCTATTTTTGCTCAAACAGAAAAAAGCAAAAATGTATTAAACTACACAGTGATTCATTTTGCACCTTACTGAAAACTGGCATTTCCACATTTAAAATGGCATTGTTATTGTATTAGATGGAATGATGGTCAATTGAGCCTCACTCTATCTTCTGTTGACTTCAAAAGCTCTGAAATCAACATTCCGAGAGCTGCCGGATTGGCCTACCCTGCGGTGTTCCTTGAGGAAGTTAAAGATGACACTTTTTTCTCTCATTAATTAGAAAGAATATAAAATATAGGAAGAAATAAAACCCAAGGACAATGGAAAGAAGAAAGGAAAGAAATGGAATGCTTCACCATTGACTGCCTGAATTCCAAAATCAAGATCAATAGGTCCCTTGTCCCAAACAAAATGCAAAGATAGGGGGAGAATTGACTCGTACAGCATGAATAGTTACTACACTCCGCCTAAAAGTTTGTGTATTAAAAAACAAAAAGCAAAAAACAGAAAAAGGCATATGTTCCTAAGTTCCCAAGGTACAGATAAAACTAGGATCAGCAAAGACCAACATATGTCACCTCACTTTATTGACTAAGCCAAGCTCTAAATTTTATTAGCAACAAAAGTAAAGACTAATCCATCAGAGACTCTGTCTGTAGGCCTGTAGAGGAAATACTTCATACCATTAGGTGTGAAGTTCGTGAAATTAAGAAGTCTGAAAGCTTTTATAACCTAAATGGAGAGAATCATAAAAAGGAACACACAGATTCATCCAGTTTCTTTTTTCTTACCTGCCTTTTCTTTACCCTAAGGAATCTGGTGAACACCTAGGCTGCCAGACTGAAGTAGAAATCATGTATCTGGAAACCACTTCCCTTTAATTCATCCTCCCCAAGCTGGTGTTTATCTTTAGTTTTTCCTCTCCTTTTCCACTTCAACTTTTTAACCTCTGTTTGTCTCTTTATCCCCTCATTCTAAGACAGTTTATCTGTTGTCTGGGCCTCAATCATGCAGACAGATCCATCTGCAGTCTTAATTTATCAGGCTTATTCCAGTTATCTTAGTTCCTACTAGACTTTTCCATGTGGAATGCCAAATGGACTCATGGCTCACTTTTTTTTTTTTGTTGTTGTTTGTTTGTTTTTTTCCCTTATCGGGTAGTTATCAATTCTGCCAAGAACATGATTCTTCTGTCTCCCATTTGCAACATTGTTGAGTCATTTAAAAATTTTTATCTTTAAAACCTAGGTAAATTCCTTTCAATGGTTACTTTTCACTTTCATGTTTTCTTTAGCATCTAAATCCTAATCCACATGTGGATTCACTCTGCCAACTATCAAGACCCCAATGCCCATTTTCCTTCTCTTTCTGCTCCCAGAAAAATATGTCCCAGAAAGTTCTTTGGCCAGTCAATTCTCCAAGTAGAAATGAGAAGTTCTCCCAACAGTTCTCCAAGCATAAAACCTAGACTCCTGAAGCTGTCAAATTTCTATATTATTATTATTCAAACAACCTCTTAGCACTCCATATAATCAATCAAATTTTGTTCTGAGTCTTTAAAGTGTGACCCTACTATACAAGGAAAGTAGACTTATTAGTATTGCTGCTGGAACAAATAACCCCAGACTTAATGGTCCAAAACAAAATAAATTTACAGTTTGGAGACCAGATGTACAAAATGAGTCTTAGGGAGCTAAAAGCAAGGTGTTAGCAGGGTGGCTCACCTGTGGAGGCTCTTAGGGAGGTGATATTTCTTCACTTTCCCCAGCTTCCAGAACAACATTCTTTGCCTTCTTTGGCTCCTGGTACCTTTCTTCAAAGCCAGAAGTGTTAACATTTTCCAGTCTCTCACTGCCCCCTCCTCTCTTGGCCCTATCCTCTCTAGCACAGTCTTATAGGAGGGAGTGTCTGCTCCCTCCTATAAGAAATTTGTGATTGCATTTAGGGTTACCCACATACTCCAGGAAGTTTCCCCATCTCTTAATCATATCTGCAAAGTTCCATATATGGTAACGTCCACACGTTCTGGGAATTAGAGCATAGATATGGTTAGGGGCCATAGAGTGGACCATCTTAGCAGATAATAGTCTCTATACTGTTTTCAAACTAACTTCTAAGGGTGTTTTATAGGTTTCCCTTTCCCTACCCTTATTCAAATCTTAAATGCCTTTCTTCCTACCAATTTGCAACACCACTCATTTGGGAGGCAAAATAAACCATATAATGTTTTATTTGACAAATATTCAATAGTACCTGCTCTGCTCAAATCAATGTATTAAGAACTGTGAGGGATTGAATGTATTAAGAACCATAAAGATTCTTGGAAAGAGTGCAGGGAAAACACTTGAAAAAATTGGCCTGGGAGAAAACTTTATGAGGAGGACCCCCAGGGCAATTGAAGCAATACCAAAAATACATTACGGGGATCTGATCAAACTAAAAAGCTTCTGCACTGCCAAGAACACAGTAAAGCAAGTAGACTGCCCTCAGAATGGGAGAGGATATTTGCAGGTTATGTTTCCAACAAGGGTCTGATAACCAGAATCCACAGAGAACTCAAATTTATTAATAAGAAAAGAACAAGTGATCCCAGTTCACTATGGGTAAGAGCCTGAACAGAAGCTTCTCCAAAGAAGACAGGCACATGGTCTACAGACACATGAAAAAATACTCATCATCTTTAATCATCAGAGAAATGCAAATTAAATGACTTTGAGATACCATCTAACTCCAGTAAGAGTAGCCTACATAACAAAATCCTAAAACTACAGATGTTGGCGTGGATGTGGAGAAAAGGGAACACTTCTCCACTGCTGGTGGGAATGCAAATTAATACATTCCTTTTGGAAAGAAGTTTGGAGAACACTCAGGGATCTAAAAATTGTCCTGCCATCGGATCCTGCAATTCCTCTACTAGGAGTATATCCAAAAGACCAAAAATCACTTTGCAAAAAAGATTTTTGCACCAGATTATTCATTGTAGCTCAATTCAAACAGCCAAGTCATGGAAGAAGCCCAAGTTCCCATTGACCCATGAATAGATTAATAAATTGTGGTATATGTATACCATGAAATATGCAGCCTTAAAAGAAGATGGAGCCTTTACCTCTTTTATGTTTACACGGAGGGACTTGGAACATATTCTCCTGAGTAAAGTATCTCAAGAATGGAGGAAAAAGTATTCAATGTACTCAGTACTTCTATGAAACCAACTTATATTTACTCACACTTTCTTATGAAAGACAGAACACAACTATAGCCCAGGATGAAGGAGAGAAATGGAGTGGAAAGGGAGGGGAGGGGAGAGGTTTGATAGAGGGAGGGTAAAAGGCGGGACCACACCTACGGAGCATATTGCAAGGGTACAAGTCAAATCTGTCAAGTGTAGAACATAAATGTCTTAACACAACAATCAAGTAAATGAGGCAAAAGCTATGTTGATTGGTTTGATGTAAGCCTGTCAGGTTGTATTAAAAAATCAACACATTGTACCCCAAATATGGATAAATGTATTCATGATCTATGTATATATGACTTAATAATAATAATAATAAAGAACTGGATGTGGTGCTACCTTCTCCAAGTAAAAGTTTGCTGAAACAAAGAAACATGCATTGAATAAATATCAGAGAGATAAGAAGTTATTTACAGTCAGTATATCTACTTACCTGCTTTTTAAAACCCTCTCCTATCAAGGTTTTGTCCCCAACACTTCAGCAATATTGTTCTTACTAAGGATCACAGTGACATTATGGTATATGGTAATTTTTGCTTTTATTTTACTTTATTTTTTCAACATCATTCAAGAATGTTCTCTATCTGGGCTGTCTGAAGGGCCTCTGTATTTGTCAGAGTTCTCCAGAAAAACAGAAGCAATCAGATGTTTATCTATTTATTTAGAGAAGGGGAAGATATAGAAGAGAGAGAGATTATTTTAAGAAATTGGATCACACAATTATGGTGGCTGACAAGAATAAAATTTCTTGGTGGCTGGAAAAGAAGGGGAGTTGATGCCGCAAAGTCAGAATGCAGTCTGAAAGTGCAGCTCCTTCTTCCTTGAAGTTCTTTTCTTTTAAGCCCTTTAGCTGAGTAGATGAGGCTCAACCAAATATGGAGAATCATCATCTTTACCCTAAGTCTACTGAATTAAATGTTACTCATACCTAAAATTTACCCTTAGACTGATTTCTAAACTGATGTTTGATCAAAACCTGGGTCTCAGAGCCTATCCAAATTGACACAACATTAACCATCAGAGTCTGCATTCTCTGCTTTCTGAGAATGGGCTCAGAATTATGGTCTTCACTTTCCTATTTTCTTAGTTCTCATTCAGGTGTTTTGCTAAATCTTCTTCCTTCACTCTAAACTTTTTAAGCGATGGCTCAGTTATAGGCCAGTCATGTTTTATTTCCTTTCTCTATACCCTCATACTGTGAAAGCAGGAAGACAGACTGAAGATTCAAAATTATGTTGTTACTAAAAACAGTATGCTAGGCAGGCAGGGACTTCTCACAAAGGCCAATTCCTGTAACAATTTGATCAGATATCTGATATTTTAAAAATCACATTTTGAATGTACCACCAGGGTGTAGAAAATACAAAGACTGGATAAATAAACATGCCAGGGAGAAGAGAGACTTTCCCAAGTGAGTGACAATCACAATTGATTTGTTGGTTATTTTTATTTTCATGCCTTGGAGTGTCTGTCAATGATGGCTGATGATCTAGATTAACCTTGCAGAAAGCAGGCGCTAAAGATAAAGGGAATCAACAAAACTTTTTTTTTTTTTTTTTGACACAGAGTCTCACTATGTCACCCTTGGTAGAGGCCCATGGTGTCACAGCTCACAGCATCCTCAAACTCTTGGACTTAAGTGATTCTCTTGCCTCACCCTCCCAAGTACCTGGGACTACAGGCACCTGCCACAATGCCCAGCTGTTTTTGCTGCTGCTGTTGTTGTTGGTGGTGACATTGTTGTTCAGCAGGCCAGGGCTGGGTTTGAACCCACCAGCCCCTGTGCATGTGGCTGGTGCCCTAACCACTGAGCTATAGGCAACACAACTTCTAACAGTAGTGTGGGCCTGAGAACCCAGAGGCTCCCGGCTGTGTAAGAGGCAGGAGAAAATTAACTTCTAAGCTGCGTGTAGACCCAGAATTCAAGACCAGCTTTGGCAACATAGAAAGATCCTGTCTCTATTAAAGTATTTTAAAAGTTAGTCAAACAAGGTGGTACACACCTGTACACCTTGCTATCCCAGGAGGCTGAGGTAGGAAGATCCTTTGAGTCCAGG
This sequence comes from Loris lydekkerianus, assembly GCA_963574355.1. Classification (NCBI taxonomy): domain Eukaryota; kingdom Metazoa; phylum Chordata; class Mammalia; order Primates; family Lorisidae; genus Loris; species Loris lydekkerianus. The sequence continues at coordinate 22,925 of CAUYPK010070675.1, forward strand.
AATTTGAGATTACAGTGAACTACGCTCAGGCTACTGCACTCCATTCTGGGTGACAGAACAAGACCCTGTATCTGGGGGAAAAAAAACATTAAGTGCTATGTTATCACCTATACCTTTATAAGAATTTGACAGCTCAGAGACTCTTTACGTATTCTCCTGGTTTAATTAAAACCTTTCATAGAACATTCTGCTTTAAAAATTAAAATAGTCCAGATGTGGTAGCTCACTCCTATAATCGTAGCTAGCACTCTGGGAGGCCTAAGAGTGAATTGCCTGAGCTTAGGAGTTTGAGACCAGCCTGAGCAAGATTGATACCCTGTCTCTAAAAAAATAGGTTGGCATTTTGGTGGGTGCCCATAGTCCCCACTATGTGGGGAGGCTGAGGCAAGAGGATCACTTGAGGACAAGAGTTTGAGGTTGTTGTGAGCTATGAGACCACAGCACTCTACCAAGGGTGACAAAGTGAGATTGTTTAAAAAAAAAAAAAATTAATTAATTAATTAATTAAAAATAAAAAATAAATAATGGAAAATTGAAGAGTCTCTCACATGGCTACTGTTCTACATGACATTTGCTGAGTTCTGGGCCTATGTGAAAGGTTAGAGATTTAGGCCAATAGTGTTGGGAACAGAGAATGACATCTCCTATAGTTTCCTGACATAGGAAATAAAGAGATTCCATGGGAGAGAACTCTTCTCAAGATCACAGTTAGCTTTCCCCTTTGGACATTCTCTGGATGTTGAAATGGGATGAAATTAGAATTTGGAGCTCTGAGACAGGAGCCCTTTAAGGTAGGTAGTATTTGCTCTTTCAGCCTTTCAGAGTTTAGGAGACAGGCGAGAGAGGATTTACACGCCCTATCATAGCTCCAACCCAGTTTAATTTATATTTGGATTAAGATGATCAGCCCATTAGCCTAATATAGATAACACCAGAAAGGTATTTATAGCATATTTTAAGTTACAAAACAAAGAAACACAAAATGGAGATTCCAGGTGTTCTCCTATATCAAAGTTAATGGAATGCTTGCATTCCTTGGCTTGTGACCCCTTCTTCCTTTAAGAATTTCAAATCAATTTCTCTCTATCTGTCTGTCTCTGTCTCTCTCTATCGCATTTTTACCTCTACTTCCATTGTCATATTTCCTTCTCAGACTCAAATCCTTCTGAATCCCTTTTATAGGAATTCTTATGATTACATTGGGCCCGCTTGGATATTTCAAAAGAATCTTGCTATTTCAGTACCCATAATTTAACAACACCTGAAAAGTTCTCTGTTCTGTGTAAATTAACATAGTGACAGGACTGGGGATTAAGCCATGACCATTTTTGGATGGTCATTATTATGTCTTCCACAACTATTTACAGCTAATTTTTTTAAAAAATCACATTCATAATCTTCAGCTTTAACTTAAGTTTTTCCTTCATTTAGACGTAGTATAATTATTGATATTACCTTACATTTGATTTATTTCTGACCTGATTCTCCCATTTCTTTCTTCTCTCCTTTTGCTTTTTAATTTTTTTTTTTTTTTTTTTTTTGCTTATTTTCTTATTCCATTTATTATCTATCAATGAGGGCCTAGGCATTTTAAAATTTAAATTCAGTGACTATACCTGTGATTGTACTGTACATATTTGAATTTCCACTATTAATGTTATTTCTAGATATTTTATTTTAGAAAAACGTATCTGTTAAACTTGGTGACTTATTTATATTCACATTTGCAATTGCATCTCTTATTTCTTCAAATATTCTTAGAATATAATTTTTCTTGTTTTTGATTATTCTCATTCATATGAGAAGAGGCATTTTCATATATTTAATAAACTGTGTTTGTATGTCATTTTATCTTAACTATTGTAGACCTGCGGGCCTCATTTTTGAGAAACTTTCTTTAAGAGAGTACATACGTCTCTTCAGAAAGAGGCATCATTTTGTCACTTTCATTCAGAAAGAAAGATAAGATAAAATACAAAAATGATGCAATAATTTCAAAATAATGGAATAATGATTCAACAAAAATACATTTTAAATACAACTCTTCTTTATGAATTCAATGATTGTAAGGTCTTCAGTATATTTCAACTAGCCAAAGTTGTATTTTTTGAGTGCTCATATTTTCAAAATATTGGCCAACAGGAACCTCTCCACCAGGATTCCTATGTCCTCTTGAAATGATGCTATTAAATCATTACTATTTGTTAGGAATTTTAGGATATCCTCGACCTGCCTTACATCTTCCCTGAGCTAATCATGGAATTTCCATTGCTCAAGAGCACCCTGGATTTTTTTTGAGAGTGGTATTAGAAATCATAATTTAGGAGCTGGGATTACATATTACTTTCATATTACTGGGATTGCAGGACTCCTAGGTCATTTCAGTGTACAAAGCTACAAAATAAACACCTGGTTTTCTTTTAACTATGTGCTTCCTATTGATATTTCCTCTTCTAACACTATAGTATTTGTATTTCTATTTCATTTTCTTTGAGTGATTAAGTAACTGTCCTTGTCTTTACTTACAGCAAAAATTTTTATTTCTACCAAAATAAGCATGCTTACATATTTTGTATAATAATTCAAAAAATAAAGATAAAATGTATATTAATATTAAAAATGAAACTACTGAATTTTGGTCAACATTTCTTGTATAGATCATTTTGCTTCTGGCAGGCATGCTAACAGGTATATGTCCACAATTTACTTTGGTTTAAGAGTCACTCATAACTCACCCTGCATCGTTAAAGAAGTATTTATTTGATGTGTGGTTTGTTGCAGTTTATTTCAGATTCAAGATGTTATCAACATAACACAGTTCTATATTCTTAGAAACTGTCTTCTAGGTGCTGATACTTAGATTTTGATGGAGAAGAGTGGAAATTCTATAGGTCTACCTTATCTTAATGTGGGAAGAAAAAAAAAAATCCCAGCAATTTAATCTCAAAAGCCTGTGTAAGTGTTTCATTTAGCCACCATCTGGTCTATCTGCCATGGTTGAACGCCTAGTTATATGCATACATTTCATGTGCATGACTTCAGGCTGTGCAAAACAATTCTGTCTTATCTATTCAGTTTCAAACAATATTAAAATCTATATGTTTTCATGTATTCAATTAAATTTTAACTTTGCAAATCCTGTTCTGATCTATTATTTTATTTATCTTTTTCACTTTAATAAGCTTAAAGCTCAGTTTCTTTTTATATAACATAATATCCCCTTACAACCTTACTATAGCTTACTGTACTCTGTTATTCCTAGGCTTGTGAAGGTTTACATTCAATAGAAAAATAATACTATGATTTAGTACCACTCAATTCTTTATTTTGTTCCAGAGGGATTTTTAGGAAAATATCTAGTGCTTTGAAATGCTACATTATTGGTAGATCATTATACATACAAAAAAGATTTTGAGAATTTATCTAAGGTCTTCTTTCAAATATCACAATTTTGGATATATATATACGTAAAATCTTTTTGAATTATAGACAGTCTAATGAAGAATTTTATGGTATTGATTACTAAAATGCTATATGGATGTAAACTTCTTAATGTCAATTAAAATATTAGATACATATAAACAAAATATATCAAGTACAAAGTAATTAAATTGCTAAAGCATTATTGCAAAAATGTATAAGACTTATACCTTGTAACATTTCCATGCATTTCAAATATAAACTTTTCTAAAGATTCAGAAGATTTATATTTCCATTTCATTAAAACACATCAAAAAAACCATTATGTGTGTGTGTTTATATATATATATACACACACACATATATATATATATATGTGTATATATATATAATTTTTATGTATTTTATTTTCTGAGACAGTCTAACTCTGTTGCCTTGGGTTGAGTGCTGTGACATCATAGCTCACAGAAACATTAAACATTTGGGCTCAAGTGATCCTCTTGCTTCTGCCTTGTGAGCAGCTAGGACTACAGATGCCTGCCTACATCTAGCTACAAACACCTAGCTAGTTTCTTTTTTGGTAGAGATGGGGTCTCACTCTTGCTCAAGCTGGTCTTGAACTTCTCAGCTGAAGCCATCTACCTGCTTTGGCCTCCCAGAGTGCTAGGATTACAGGCATGAACCACCATACTCTGCCAAAAACACTAGAATTTCTAATTACACACTTTGATAATCATATTTTCTCTTTTAATTTCAGTTCTTCCTTAGATATATGTAAAAGTTTAGCTATTAATTTCAGTGCACAAATCAGTCAGAAGAAATAATGCCGTGACACTAATTGACAACTTTGTAAGTAACTGCATTGATCAACACATGATAAAATTACAAAATTATTTTAAAATTAAAATTAAACATCACATTTCTCACTTAAATTATATAATACTTTACCTCTTTTAAGTCTTTACACAAGTGCTCCTCTTTAAATATTTAAGAAACCCACGGTTTTAGAATAGACATATATTAAAATTACTAAATAATTTTTAAGAACATCTAGCTTAGGCAGGAATTTACTTCCTGCCTATGTTCTATCATGAGTACAAAGGTTGAATTTCTTTATGAGCTTGATACTATTTAAAAAGATCATTATTTGTTTTAAAATAGATAATCCATGAAATTCTTGGTTACATATGTACATGTACATATGGGCAAAGTCATTCTGTCCTCCTACGGGACTGTACAGTAAATTATTTAAGTATTAGTTTTACCTTTTTACAGTAAAATCTTGTGTTTACGATCCAGTATATTTTGTTTGTTTGTTTATTTGCAGGTTTCATTCTAAATATTCATTCTTGAGACCCTAAGATATCTGAACACATTTGAAGATTCAATAAATTTAAATAGTATGTTTTATAAATCTTAGCACCCCAAGCTTCTTTTTAAGGGAACTGATGCTTTTCCCCCCAAACACAGTTGCTTTCACATATTTCCAGGTTTCCAGGTATTGAAATCTTAGTGCCAACTTATTATCTTTTCATAGACTAGAGTTTCTCATTCAAAGTACGTGTCCTCTGCCTTCCTGTCTTATGCAGTCTAGGCTTACTCTGAGCAGAGAATTACTCCACTCTGATCAATTTCCAATTACTTGAATGTCTTGGTTTTAACAGCTAAACTCTCTCTTGGGGGTTCTGAGTCCTTATCTTTAGAGACAACCTATCAAAAAGCTCATTTTCTCTAGTGATGACACCTGAAAGGCTCGAGCTTATTTGTAGGCAATTTTACAGCTTTCTGGCACTCATGGAAGCAAAATTTCCAGAAGTGTGTGGAGAATTTATACATGTGTGCACTTGGTTAGCTTTAGGAGCAGAGGAAGAGGAAAAAGTTAGCCTCCTATGCATTATTTTCTCCTGATGAGAAGGGAAAGGCTTATGTTGGTTTCATAAGCTCATGCTGAGATATGGCAATGAGGAATGAATAATCACATAAATAAAATGCTACTTCTCTAGTTTCATTCCATCGTGTTTTATGTGGGTTTTTGCTTTCTTCTGAGTATTGGGTGGCAATATCATTCTCTCACACATACCATTACTCTAGCTGGGTAAAGTGTATTTATTCTAAGTTTTAAGTATCTTAAATGTTTCAAAAGTATGTTATGGTACCTGAAATATCAAGAGGAAATTGTAATTTTGAATTAGCTCTGTTATATCAATATAAAATTTTGGAGATTTAGAACCATACTAGCCATTATTTATAAGTGGGAGTACAATTATTCTGTTCCTAGAACAAGGAAATACCTATGGTAAATGGATCTGGACTTGAGAGAAAAACAGAGCACCTAACACTTTCATGGAATTTTATGGGAAAGATCTAGAGATGTGGAAGTATGACACAGAAGCTAACCAGTAATGATTCCTAGTGAAAACCACAAAGACTTTTTTAACTGAAACAGCTTGGGACCACAGCCTACAATGTCAGTCTTAGTGGAATAGAGGCAAGAAGAAAGAATCAAAAACAAAGTTGCAGTGGTTTATTCATTTATGTCCTGATCTTGTTGACTTATTTTACCATTTATGTGTTCCATGTCAAGACAATACTAAATTGTAGGAAATAAAACCATAGGTTCAGAATTTAACATAAATTTTTATTCGTTATATTAAAAAATCATATGCAAGAAGAAAATATTGATTCTATAGATTACCTATTGCTGCATAAAAATATCACCATAACTTAGAAACTTAAGAAATATTTTTTATCTCAGTTTCTGTGGGCACAGCTTAGCAAAATCTTCAACTTCTGGGTCTCACAAAGGTGCAATCAGGGTATATGCCAGTGTCAATGGAGACAAGTGCTCTGCTAGGTACTTGACATGAAAAAACCAAACACAGTCCATTTATCCATGGATTTTATATTGCAGTGGAACAATTTTACTTGTGGATAGGTTATTTTAACATGATATGTTATTTAGTATGTAGAAGAGCTAGGATTTGGTGATTGATTGCATGTGTGGGTATAGTAAGGGAGCTAGTCTAGAAGGATAGCTGAGTTTTGACTGAGGCAATTTTGTGTTGAATACACAAGACTAAACATAACAATTTTCCCATAAAAAATCTTTCCTAGAATAAAATAATTACATTGTATTAATGTATATAGTTTTTTTCTATATTATACATTTACATATAAATGTGGGCCAGTGTCAGAAACATCTCTACCAGGAAAATATCTTGATTCCTCTTGCTTATCCCTAATTAGCAATGTCATTCCCCTGACATGGCTGATTGAGCCAAGAGAAGCTATCCAATCCCAGAGGAACCAATCCATAAACTAATCTGAATTAATCAGTTTCCCTTTTGAGAATTTGAACTATCATGCACAGAAACCTAATAAGTAGCTAGCTGAGGTAATGGCAGATCATTATAGTAAAGGTCCATGAACTCCTGCAGCTGAGCTCTCAGGAGCTCTCTTCTTTCAGGCTTGTTCAAATCTAGTTCTATTTTTCTTTAATTTTTAAATATATATTTTTTACAATCAATATTTTTATCTTGGGCTAACGTGAATAGGTTTTTATCACCAGAAACAATTTTCTCACCAAAATATGTTGAAAAGTATTGATGTCCATTGAGAAATCAGGAATAAATTTTAGATTCTATCCAAGAAGGAGGGAGTTGTTTTCACCTGAATTTAAAAACATGAAAAGCCATGTAGATTAAGGAGCTATATTTGCTATATCTGATGTCTATTTTATGAGTATGTTTTTATTGCCTGGTATTTATCTTAGTATTTTCATTATCGACACATATTTGTAATAATATATACATCTAAAATCATTTATATATTACATATATATGTAAATAATATCTTCATTTCCTCATCATATTACAAAATCCTAAAGGAGGAATCTCCTGGTTGTTCTTTTGTAGTTTTGGAGAAAGAGTATAAAGTTAGACTGGGGGAGGGGATAATTGATATTTGTGGGGATTTTGATGGTTTAAAAAATTATTGTGGTTCGTTAATAGTTGTATACCTTTATAGGGTACATGTGATGTTTTGATACAGGCATACAATGTGAATCAAATCAGGATAATTGGGGTATCTATTAACTCCCATTTATAATTTCTTTGTATTAGGAACATCCCAATTCCACTCTACTAGTTATTTTAAAGTATACTCTAACTTACTACTAATTATAATCACTTTATTATGCTATCAAATATTATTCATTTAATCTAACAATAATTTTTCATCCATCAACCACTTTATTCCCCCTTCCCTGCTGCTTCCTTTTCCACCGTCTGGTAACCACCATTCCAACCTCTAACTCCATGAAATCAATTGTTTTAATATTTAGCTCCCACATATGAAGAGAATAGGTGAGATTTGTCTTTCTGTGCTTTGCTTAATTCACTTAACATAATGTTCTCCAGCTCCATCCATGTTGTTGCAAATGGCAGGATTTCATTCATTTTTTTGTGTGTGTGTTTCTATATAATATCCCATTACATATGTGTGCCATAATTCTTTACTTATCCATTAATAGACACTTAGGTTGATCCCAAATCTTGTTCAATCTGAATAGTGCTGTAATAAACATGAGAGTGCAGCTAATATTTTGATATATGAATTACTGACTTCCCCTTCCTTGTATATGTACCCAGCAGTGGAATTGCCAGGTCATATGGTAGTTCAATTTTCAGTTGTTTGAGGAATCTTCCTACTGTTTTCCATAGTGGTTGCACTAATTTACATTCCCGCCAACATCGTAGAAGGATTCCGCTTTCTCCACATTTCAGCATACCTTGTTGCCTGTCTTTAGATAAAAGTTACTTTTAACTGAATTGAGATGATATCTCATTATAGTTTTGATTTGATTTTCTATGATGCCTTACAATGTTGAAAATATTTTTTCATATCTGACTTGGCCATTTTTTATGACATTATTATGTGCTATTTTATAATTAATTAATTAATTAATTTTTATTTCAGATAAATATGAGGGTACAAACAATTAATTTTCATTGTTTGTGTTTGTCAGACAAAGTCCTGTTGTATTTGAACCCTTCATCTGGGGGGTGTGCTGTATACCCTGGATTGTGCCCCTTAGGTGAGAGCTTATCAATTTTTCTACCTTCTCCCCTCCTCCCTCTTGACTTAATTGTCTTTTTCTTACCTGTGTGTGTGTGGTTGTTTTTCTTTTCTTTTTTTTTTTTTTATTGTTAAATCATAGCTGTGTACATTAGTGCAATCAAGGGGTGCAATGTGCTGGTTTCATATACAATCTGAAATATTCTCATCAAACTGTTCAATGTAGCCTTCATGGCATTTTCTTAGTTATTGTATGTAGTTATTATATGTAGTTATTGTATTCTGCCTTTAGTAAGTTTCACCTGTACCCATTCTAAGATGCATCCTAGGTGTGGCCCAACCCATTGCCCCCCCTCTACCGTAACCTTCCCCCTCCCTTCCCCTGCCTTGGCCCCTTCCCCAAATTCTTGTGCTATAGTTGGGTTATAGCCTCCAAGTGAAAGCTATAATTTAGCTTCATAGTAGGGGTGAGTACATTGGATACTTTTTCTTCCATTCCTGAGATACTTTGCTAAGACGAATATGTTCCAGCTCTATCCATGTAAACATGAAAGAGGTAAAGTCTCTCTTTCTTTAAGGCTGCATAATATTCCATGATGTACATGTACCACAATTTGCTAGTCCATTCGTGGGTCGATGGGCACTTGGGCTTCTTTTATGACTAATTGTGAATTGGACTGCAATAAATATTCTGGTACAGATGTCTTTGTTATATTGTGATTTTTGGTCTTCTAGGTATAAACATAGTAAAGGGATTATAGGATCAAATGGCAGGTCTATTTTTAGGTCGCTAAGTATTCTCCAAACATCCTTCCAGAAGGAACGTATTAGTGTGCATTGCCACCAGGAATGTACAAATGTGCCTTTTCCTCCACATCCACGCTAACATCTCTGGTTTTGGGATTTTGTTATGTGGGCTATTCTTACTGGGGTGAGGTGATATCTGAAAGTAGTTTTGATTTGCATTTCTCTGATGATTAAGGATGAGCTTTTTTTCATGTGTTTGTAGATTTTGCATCGGCCTTCTTTAGAGAAGTTTGTCTTCAAGTCCCTTGTCCACCCTGAGATGGGGTCACATGTTCTTTTCTTGCTAATACTTTTGAGTTCTCTGTGGATTCTGGTTATTAGACCTTTATCAGAGGTCATTTATCAGAGGTATAACCTGCAAATATTTTCTCCCATTCTGAGGGCTGTCTTCTTGCTTTACTTACTATGTTCTTGGCTGTGCAGAAGCTTTTTAATTTGATCAGGTCCCAGTAATGTATTTTTGATACTGCTTCAATTGTCTGGGGAGTCCTTGTCATAAAATAGGCCTCATAAAAGGCCTATTCCTTCCAAGAGATGTCCCTGAACTGTCTTCAATTTTTTTTTATAGTTTCACATATTAAGTTTAAATCTTTTATCCAGTGATAGTCTATCTTAGTTAATGGTGAAAGGTGTGGGTCCAGTTTCAGTCTTTTACTGATCGCCAGCCAGTTAACACAGCACCATTTGATAAGTAGGGAATCTTTTCCCCACTGAATGTTTTTAATTGGCATGTCAAAGATCAAATAACGCTAAGTAGCTGGTTCCATCTTTTGGTTTTCAATTCTGTTCCAGACATCTATTTCTCTGCTTTTTTGCCAGTACCATGCTGTTTTGATCACTATTGATTTATAGTACAGTCTCAGGTCTGGTAGTGTGATTCCTCCTGTTTTGTTTTTATTTCTGAGTAATGTTTTGGCTATTTGAGGTTTTTTCTGATTCCATATAAAATGAAGTATTATTTTTTCAAAATCTTTAAAATATGACAATGGAGCATTATTAGAAATTTCATTAAAATTATATATTACTTTGGGTAGTGTAGACATTTTAACAATGTTGATTCTTCCCAGCCATCAACATGGTATGTTTTTCCATTTGTTAACATCTTAAGCTATTTCTTTTCTAAAAGTTTCATAGTTCTCTTTATAGAGATCTTTCACGTTCTTTGTTACATAAACTCCCAAATATTTCATCTTCTTTGGCACTACTGTGAAAGGAATAGAGTCCTTGACTGTTTTTCAGCTCTATTATTGTTGGTATATATACAGATTTATGGGTGTTGATTTTGTAGCCTGAGACATTGCTGTATTCCTCGATCACTTCTAAAAGTTTTGTAGTAGAATCCCTAGTGTTTTCCAGATATACGATCATATCATCTGCGAGGAGTGAAAGTATGACCTCTTCTGACCCTATGTGGATACCCTTGATCGCCTTTTCTTCCCTATTTGCAATGGCTAAAACTTCCATTACAATGTTAAAGAGCAATGGAGACAATGGGCAACCTTGCCTGGTTCCTGATCTGAGTGGAAATGATTTCAATTTAACTCCATTCATTACAATAGTGGCTGTGCGTTTGCCATAGATGGCCTCTATTAGTTTAAGAAATGTCCCTTCTATACCAATTTTCTTAAGTGTTCTGACCATGAAGCAATACTGGATATTGTCAAAAGCTTTTTCTGCATCAATGAGAGAATCATATGGTATTTATTTTTTAGTTTATGTGCTGAATTACATTTATAGATCTATTTATGTTGAACAAGCCTTGAGATACTGGGATAAATCCCACTTGGTTATGGTGTATAATTTTTTTTGATATGTTGTTGAATTCTGTTTGTTAGGATCTTATTGAGTATTTTAGCATCAATATTCATTAGTGATATTGGTCTATAATTTTCTTTTCTTGTTGGTTCTTTCCCTGGTTTAAGGGTCAAGGTAATGTTTGCTTCGTAGAATGTGTTGGGTAGTATTCCTTCTTTTTCTATATTTTGGAAGAGGTTTAGTAATATAGGTACTAGTTCTTCTTTAAAGGTTTGGTAGAATTCTAACGTAAATCATCTGGTCCTGGGCTTTTCTTCTTAGGGAGATTTTATATAGTTGATGCTATTTCAGAACTTGACATGGGCCTGTTCAACATTTCCACTTCATTCTGGCTAAGTCTTGGTAGGTGGC
>CAUYPK010070678.1:0-38490 GCA_963574355.1 Loris lydekkerianus
TCATGCCACGGTAACTAGGAAAATGCCAGGAAGGCTATGTTGACTATTGGGATGAAAATGTGTCAAATGGTCTATGAAGCTAGTGTATGATGCCCCATGATCATATCAATGTATGCAGCTATGATTTAATAATAAAAAAAAATAAAAAAAGAAATACTGGCCCCCTTCATAAACTTTACAATGCATAACACATTATAATATACTAAAATGTTTTTAAAATTAATTTAAAACTAAATTCTACATCTAAAAAAATTTAATGAAGTATATTTATTGTTACACATAATGACAGCAGTGATTTATCAAGAGAAGTGAAAAGACAAGTTTCATAGTGAAAGAAATCATTTATAGTACACACCCAGTTAAAAAAAAAAGTCAAGAATGTGCAAGTAGTTCATGCGCACAATAAGAAAAGCACAAAGAACACAGCAAAGTACATAAACATTATTCATAAGAGGAAATACATAAAGATAGTTAACCTTGATGATATATGAATTTAACATCATTCATGATCAGAGAAAATGCATTGAGACAACAAAGAAATATCACTTCACCTTTATTTAATTGACATAAAGTTTAGCAATCCCTCATATTCAAGAGGAGAACAATAACAACAAAATTAATAATTCTGATAGACACATTTACTGTTTTCTTCAATATAACAGCATATTAGGAGATAAAAACTGTTCACTCCCTTTGCCAAACAAACAAAATACTTCTTTAAATAAACATTAAACTGTTCAACCTTTCTATAAAAAACATAAAACTATGTTTTACTGCCCAACACTGCACTTCTTGCCTCAATACATTCACCCTGTTCTCCTATACAGTGTTTCTGACATAATCCTATTTAACTATTGCAATAAAAACTCTATCTTAAACCAGATTCAAAACTGCATAAATACCTCCACTTTGCTCTCCTGTTCTAAATGTCAACCAACACTGTCAAAATAATACTCTCTCTTACTATGGTAACCTTATCTTTCCTTATCGATAGTTAATTCTTAATATTTTGGGAGAGATAACATTTTACAGAGATAATGTATATCAATAATTTATATTGCTTATAGAAGTGTAAACTAATGGAACATTATTGATATCTGACTTCTCAGAAGAAACAATGGAGGCCATAAGCAATGAAATAGCATTAAAAGTGCCCAAATAAAAAGGAAAACTGCCAACCACAAATCCTAGGTTCAAAGAAAGTTATCCTTTGAAAATTATGAAGAATTTTTTTTTTAATTTCTAGATAAGAAAAAACTGAGAAAATTTGTTACTAGCAGAGATACCTTACAGGAAATAACAAGGAAATGTCTTCAAACCAAAAGCAAATGACCTCAGATGGCAATTCCAATTCATCAAAAAAACAAAGAGAATATATAAATATTTAGTTGGGCATATACCATATAGACATGTACCTAACATAAGGAGGTTGCGGAGTAAAGATGTGTTTGGCTAAGAAAACAACTCCAGATGGCACACAAAAGCACGGGGATAAAAGAAGAGAACCAAATGGATTAGTAAGAATGTTAATATATCAAAGATATGATTATATACTTACTTTCCTTTTGTTTAATGTCAGCTTCACCAAAAGCATAAACATACATAGTGTTATAATTATCACAATTTTTTTTTATGTTAATAAAAGTCAAAGATGTAATATGCATAATACCTCAACTTTACCAGGAAGAGAGAGTAAAATAGAGTCATATAGAAAAACAAGTCTATATGTGACTAGACTTAGGTTAGCATGAATAGAATACTAGGATCTCTGTGGTAAATGCCAAAACAACAGGTATAGCAACTATTAAGTGGTATAGTACCATTAGTGTGAGGGAGGTATAACAACTATAAATATATATGTACCTAATAACAGAGCAACAAAGTAAATAGTAAAAACTAACTGAAATATGGAGACTTTACTTCTTTTGTATTAACCTGGATGAAGTTGAAACTCATTCTTCTTAGTAAAACATCACAAGAATGGAGAAGCAAGAATCCAATGTACTTAATTCTGATATGAAGGCAGTAGATCTTCTAATACAGGTGTGGGGTAGGGGAATGAGGTACTGGGGAAAGGGGAAGTTGGAGAGGGATGGGGGTCATTGTGTATAGCACACCTCTTGGGGTGGGACACAATTATAAGAGGGACTTTATCTAAAACATTCAATCAGTATAACTTAATTCTTTGTACCCTCAATGCATCTCAAACAATAAAATAAATAAATGCAATAAAAAATTAATGTTGTTGTATAAATTTTTAAAAAGGCAGAAATGGAGAGATAAATAGAAAACTTAACAACCACCACTGTAACAATATTTTACTTTCAATAATGGATAGAAAAAACATGAAGAATATCCACAAGCACATGGAACAAGACAATACTATTTTATTTTCTTTCATTTTATTTTCTTTCATTTCATTTTATTTCATTTTATTTTGACAGAGTCTCACTCTGTTGCCTTGGGTAGAGTGCCACAGTTCACAGCAACCTCAATCTCTTGGGCTCAAGCTATCCTCTTGCTTCAGCCTCCCAAGTAGCTGGGACTGTAGGTGACCACCATAATGCCCAGTTTAAAATCAATTTTACAAATTGATATCTACACACAAAACAAACAGCAAAAAAAGCATTCTTCTCAAGTACACATGGAATGTTTTCCAGTATAGATTACATGGTACCCCATACAATAAACCTCAATATATTTTTAAAAAATAATAGAAATATTATACAGTATGTTCTCTGACAGCAATGGAATTGCAGGGTAAATCAGCAACAGAAAAAAAAAATTGGAATACACAGTTCTTTGGCAAGAAAATAACAAATTTCTAAATGACCAAATTAGAACAGTAAAAAGTACATTAAGAAATACTTTGTGATAAATAAAAATGAGGACAGAGAATACTAATCATTATACAGAGTGAAGCAAAAGATATGCTGAGAGTGAAAATTATGGCTATAAATATATCTATTAAGAAAGATAAAACATAAAGAATTAGTAACCAATCCAACCAGGTTAAGGAACTAGAAATGAATAGTAAATTAATCTAAACGTTAGCAGAAGGAAGTAAATAATAAAGATTAGAGCAGAAGATAATGAACTATAGAATAAAAACACAGTAGAGAAAAATCAATGAAATAATAAACTGGTGATTTGAAAAGATAAGTTAATTAGATAAACCTTTACCTTCTGTCAGAAAAAAAGAGACAAATTACTAGAATCATAAATGAAAGATCCTTTATTATGCTTCTTATAAGAGATAATATAGAAAACACAATCAGGATGTTCAAATGAGTATTAAAATGTGAAAGATGCTCACATTCCTTAAGAATTAGGGAAATGCATTTTAAAGTCACAATAATTTATATCATATAGTTATAAGAATGGCAAATAAAACAAACATTAACAAAAACCTAACAATACCAAATGATAGGAATATTATAGAACTACTAATTAAGAAAGATTTTTCACAGTATCTACTGCCATTAAAAATGTGCATATGCTATTACAGAACAATTTTATCCCTAGATATGTAGCAAAGAGAATAATATGTACATGGGCCTCAAAAGACCCACTGTAGTACAAACCTTGTCATATTTTAACAACACCCTAAATAAGAGCAATCTAAAACTACAACCAGAGTCCAATGGATAGGTAGTGGTACATTTAGACAGTGAAGGAGTAGACAGCTATTCCGATGAACACATGACAGTTATAGGGGGTAACACAGATGGATTTCAGAGACATCATGATGAGCAAAAGGAGACTGGCACAAACACATACATACTGTGCTGTTCGTTTCATGCTATGATAAATACAGGAGAAGAAGAAAAATGTAAGTTAATGGATGCATGTTTAGTTAGCAAAATTATGAAAAAAAAACACAGAAATTATTTTCAAAAAAGTCAGAGTATGGGTTGGTGAAGGGTGGCAATTTGGAGGAGCATGAAGGTGGCCTCTGGATGACTTCTACATTTTGATAGTTGTAGGTGGTGACTACCTGGCTGACCATGTAATAACAAAACAAGTTATGTACTTTTGTGCTGTTTCTTTATGTGTTTTATACTTCATAATGAAAAACAGAAATGAATAAATACAAAGATACATGTATGAAGGCACCTAGTGTGGGTTTACATTGATATGCTCTTTCTTACTTTGAAAAGAAATTATATAAAGAAGTGAAACAAAAAGTGATTCCCTTTAAAGTTCTAATGAGAAGCACAGGAGAGATGGGAGGTTGGGGGTAGAAATAGATGATATTTTTCCAAGGAGGCAGTAGAGAATAGAGCAAGCAGGGAGTGTAAGTTTGAGCTCAAATAGGGAACAACCCAAAGAGACAAAATATCAGCAGATAAAACTGGAGACAGGAATGGGGCAGACTATTTCCTTAAAATATATTGCTAGGCTTGAGTGAAAAAGGGACCACCTGTGTAATCAACTGAACCCTTCATTCAACTTACTTAATTGCATTGGCCATATTATAAAACAATACCTTGGGGGATAGACAACCTCTCTAAATTCGTGTTGCAAATATTAGAAGCACATCCATATGACCTGACTTTGTGAATAAACTCTATAAAAATGGTAGTTCAACAAAGAGAAGCACACATTTGCCTTCTGATTTATTTAAAAAATATAAATGTAACCTTGCATGTTCTCGTTCATATGGAAGCTAAACAACTGTTGATTTTGTAGAAATAAGAAGTAGAACAGAAGATACTAGAGTCTAGGACAGGTAGAAGAAAGAGAGAGATAGGGAGAGATTTGTTAACGGATGCAAAATTAGCTATATAAAAGGAATAAATTTGTGTTCTATACCACAGTTGGATCACTATAGTTAACAAGAATGTACTATAGTTGAAGTAGCTAGGAGAAGTGTATTGAATATTCCCAGCACGAAGAAATGATAAATGTTTGAGATAATACATATAGTAACCATAATCTGATCACCATATAAGCTTTGAAATAATACTATGTGCACTATATATATGTATATATATAATATTATGTTTATTAAAAATTGACTGTGTATATAATATGTATTACTGCAAGAAATGAACAAATTTGGCAAAAAGTAAATTTAACTACATAAAGATATAAAACTATGATGTCTGACAATTAAGTTAGCAACCTTATCCCAGGAAAAGTGCTACATACTGCCTTGCTGAATCTCACCAGGGTTACCTCGGAAGTACTCCTCTTGGGCAGCTATGCACTGATGCCAGGGCCTAATCCACCCTTCAAAGACATTTTGGAACTTTTTTTCTGGAATGGCAATTCGAATTGTTGTACTACTCTTGATGTCTTGAATGTCGTCAAAATGTCTTCTTCTCTCAATATTTCTTTTATCTTTAGGTAAAGAAAAAAGTCACTGGGGACCATATAAGGTGAATAGGAGGGGTGTTTCACACAGTTATTTGCTTACTGGCTGAAAACTCCCTCACAGACAATGCCATGTGAGCTGATGCATTGTTGTGATGCAAGAGCCACACCTTTTTTGTGTCAAGATTTTCAAAGATAGGTAGAGAGAGAGAGAAAGCTAGTACAAGTATGCCTGGTGGTGATAAATAGTATGGAACAAAGGAAAGAAGAGAATGTCAGTGTGTCACGAGAGAGGAGGTGTTGTCACCATTTTAGAGAGGTGAAGGGCAGTCTCCCTGATTGACACCTGAGGAGATAGATGGTAGAGGTGAGGCACTGAGCCATGATGCAGGAGCACCTCAGCAGAAGAAGCACTAAGTGCATGCCCCCTGAAACTGGAACAGCTTTTAGTATCAGAGGTACAGCAAGAATTCCAGTCACTGAGGCCCTGCAGGTACATGAGAGCAGGAATACAGGAATACAAGGAAACCAGGTCCAAAAGTTCAAGGCCCATGTAGGGATGGTGGTGACAAAAGAGAATGACAATGAATTTTTGTAAAGGACTTCGGAATAATTGCTTTGGGGACATAATTCTCTGATTTATGATGAACATCCTATTCTGTGTGATCTCCTCCACTTTCTGTTTTTCTTTCCCCCCTCCTATGGCTCTGATACTCTTGGCTTTACCAAGGCCATAAAAATGGGCAATGACCAGCTAAGAGTCTTTGTGGAGAAACCCTATACACAGATGGAGGCTTGGGGCACCCTGGCCTTGAGGACACGCTCGTATCCAGAAGAGCATGTGGCCCTCCCCTTCCATTTCATTGCTATTCTTTCAGAAGGTATACAACAGAGTGATTGCAGAAGCAGGCAAGGCAGTGAAGATGGAGAGAGACACAGACATACTTTTTCAAAAATAAGATACCCAGATACTTGATTTATATTTGTATGCACTGAGGAGGTCATCATGGGGAGAAAATGTTAAATTTCTTGTACCTTCTCACATTTGTTTTACAGTTGACTATTGTTTTTATTTTGAATACACAAAAAGAGTATTCTCACACTTGTTTCTTTTTGGTTTCTTCTTGTGCTAACTGCTTCTCTATTATTTATCCAACTAAATTCTTTCAATTACCTTGTGAAGATGGGCATTATAATTTTGTTTAATACATGAGAAAATGAAAAGAGAGGGAAGAAAACAAAGAGTGAGGCGAAGACTTCCCTTTCATTTTGTATTCTCATATTTGTTTTACAGTTGACTATTGCTTTTATTTTGAATACACAGAAAGAGTATTTTAAACTTTGCAGTTCTTTAATCCTCAGAAAAAGCCTTACTCAAAACTCATTCCCATGTGAGTTGAATGTGTTTGTTTTCTCCTTCTTCTCCTTTTGGGGCAAATATATTATAATCTTCTTAACAATAGTAACCACTTCTTTGGAAAAAAGAATCTCATTGATTTTTTCTAGTTGATTTTAATTTTTCAAGGTGTCAGAATGTTGTGGATCTGACACATTGAAAATGTCTTCTTAAAATAAAACTCTTTCTTAATGTCTTCTTAAAATAAAACTCTTTCTTCCACATTGATGGAAAATTCTACCCAAATAACTATTAAGCTAACAGTCACTTTAAACAACATTTACTCTACTACCTACAAGGTACTGTTTTATAAATAATGTGCCATTAATCCAGACCAGTTCTTAGATGTCAATGTTCTCTCCAGCTTGCATATAAGAAACTTGTGATTCACAGAAATTAAATAGTCTAAATTAATAGGTGGAAATATGAGGATTTAAATCCAGTTCTCTGCAAAGCAAAGTTCATTGCACCAAACTTGCATCTCAATTGTAGAAGCCTTGCCTCACCTCTTTCAAATTATATGTAAATAAGAACTCAATATACTCAAGAATTCATTGTTGATCCAAAAATATATGACTATCAGACTTTCCAGATCTTTCTGAAATAAGAGAATATTACCTGATAAATTTACCAAGAAGAGTGGATGTTTTTAATCCCCACTGTTGTGTTCTAGGCATGGCTGTGTATGCTTGGGGCACATCTGTTAAATGGAAATATTATTCCTGTTGAAGCCTACATTTTACTGGGAAATGAACATTAAAAAGGGGACCTGAAGACCTGTCCCAATCTGGGCAATGACAGGTTCTTCTTGAGGATGCCCATGAGTTGAAATCTCCCCCAGATAAGACCAGTGAAGTGAAGACTCTGTCTTTTGATATTGCTATGTGCCTTGAAGCTTCTCTCTGGGCACAGTGGTATAGATTTTACTTGTATTCCCTGACTTCCTTCCTCTTGACAAAGCTTCCCATCACTGCTAAAACCATAACAGCTGCTCAGAAAACCTTTGAATTCATCTTAACCATGTCTAACTCAGCTGACAATGGCCACTGTGTGCTGGTTTCTTTTTGTGCTAACTGCTTGTCTACATTTATCCAACTCAGTTCTCTCAATTACCTTGTGAAATTGGCATTATAATTTTCATTTAACAGGTGAGAAAACACAAAGAGTAAGAAGACTTGACCCTTTCATTTTGGTCTGTTAGACTCAGAAACCCACTCTTTTTACACTGGAATATATGATGGAATATTACCATTTCTGGACAAAATGCCTTCACATATGTTTTTAAAAATTTTTATTGGTATACTCAACATATAAAAAAAGGTGCAATGTTCTATGAATTTCTGCAAAATGAATGCTCCCTCCACCACCATAACCAAATCCAGATCAAAGAAAATGGTATTATTGGTACTCTGATGTCCTATACTGCTTCTATCTAGTCCTCCACTCTATGTATAACCACTACTCTGAGAAGGAGTGTTCAAGTAAAATTAATTTTGGCAATTGAGGCTAGCTAGCATTAAGGGAGGCTTTGATCAGAAAGGCTTTCACAGATTTCAAGGTTCACATGGAATGTGGAGTTGACTTCTATAGATAGTCTTTAGCTGAGCAATGGCATGAAGACCACTTCACACTACATAGAGCATAGAGACATGGGGAATTTTTAAGGATTATATCTGGAGATTTCACAACCTGCATAATGACCAAGTCAATGGAATTTGGCTATGGGACACAAGTTAAATATTTGAATCCTGTGATATGTTCCCTGTCCTGTCATAGATCAGCACTGTCACAGATCCCAAGGTCAGCTCCCCATGGAAATGTAGACAATTAATTTTCCATCACAGAATAGCATTCTCTTCCCTGAGAAGTGTTTAATTTGTACAGAATCAGAATTAGTGTTGGGGATAGATGAATGTTTCTGAACAAAGGCCAAAATTATTACTAGTAAAGATGCTGGGAACTCTGGGGAGAAATTTTGAGGCAACCACAAAGTATCCTCAACAGGGAATACTCTAATATCTTAAAAATGTCAGTAATGGTTGAATGTGTGTCTCCTACTTTTCCTTTTCTTTTTATTTGTCCAGCTAGGCTCCATTTATAACTGCTTGTGCTTTGATTCAATTAGATTTGACAAGATTGATGTCTTAGGGGTGCAGAGAGGATTGGTTGTAACTATATACGGCAGTTGGGGCATAAAGTATAAGGATTGCTAATAAAAAATAAAGGTCCAAGAGGAAAATGTCATTCCATGTCAGTGCTTCCAGATTACATTGAGAAACAGAAATGATCTTGTTTACATAACTTTGTGTCTGTGTTAACGGTCATGGCCTGAGAAAGAGAGAAAAAGAGAGGAGGAAAGAGAAACATAGATACACACATTATATAGAAAGAGAAATGCTATGAGGCTTAATTTAATATATATTTATAATATGCATACTGTAATCCATATGCCATACACTATAATACAATTGTTCTCAACCTTCCTAATGCTGCGGCCCTTTAATACAGTTCCTGTGGGTCATGACCCACAGGTTAAGAGCCACTGCTATCATAGAAAAGGTCCTTTTAAATTAACGGTGAGGAAAACAGAAGGACACTTCTATTTTCTATATAGTACATTACCTATTATGAGTGGTGATGGTGCATGGTATAAGGAGGAAAGTCACCTAAAATAGTGAGTAGTCCAGGGGTTTTCCTTGAAATGAGGACACTCAAGTAAAGTTTATCAGATGAAGAAGAGAAAGGTGCTAGTTGAGACAGATGGAACAGCCTGAGCAACAGCTCAGAGCTAAAACAAACAAAAAGACAAATAAACAAAAATTTGAAATCAAAACAAAAACAACACATACATCCTACACATGGTCTTCAGGAAACTCCACATAAAATAGTGAATGTAACAGAAGTTGAAACAGATGTCAACCTCCCAAACTCTTGAGGACTCTGCATACCAATCCAAGGAACTTGAGTTTAGCCTCCAGGGAAATGTATGGCCATGATGGTAAGATTTCAGGACTTGTGCTTTACAAACCTATCTCTGGCAGATGTGCAGAAATAGTAATTTCAGGGATCAATATTTGTAGAAGAAATCAAAGTATGTGGAGAAATTTTGAGTTCAAAGAATGTATTAAAAATTTTAAAATAGAAATAAAGACTTTTGTCATTTTAACTTGTCTCACCAAGTGTTTTCCAAACAGATATGACCAAAGAGATTTATGTGTGTTTATAGGTGTGTGTGTGTGTGTGTGTGTGTGTGTGTATTTTCCAGGTAATAATATATTATTATAGTATGATTCTTCAGAAATACTTTAGGAATGCTATGCTGTCAGTGAACTGAGAGTCAGTCTCAGAGAATAGGATAGAAAAAGATTTCTATACGGGGAGGTGGGAGTCAGGGGTGGATTCCTATCAACAGCAAAGCATAGCTATAAATGCACATGCTGGAATTCTGGGAGGATGGCTGCATCCAAAGTACCAGAAATTTGTCTCCCGACCCAGATGGCAGCTGCTCGGGACAGAATCTATCTTGTGGAACTGCTATAATTTTGCACTCTAAAATCTACAGAAAACATGAAACTTCCAGGGAAAGTCTTGGGAGGTAAATTGTGATTAATTTGGGGGCACATTTAGCTTTTAATACATTAGCAGCTACCTACCCTCTAGTCCCTGCCTAATGGCAGCCAGCTGTACACATGGTCCTGGAGCGTGTGGCAAGCAGAGTTGATAAAAAAAGATCCCATTCTCCAAATATCAGAATCTGTGCTGTGATCACTGGTCGCTGTTTCTGATCACAGAGCTGCAAAGAGGCAGGCAACCATGGTTTACAGCTCCATCCACTCTTACAAATCTCTCTTCTGTTGCTGAAGAGATTTCTGGGGCATTCAAAGAAAAAACTCCCTTCATTTTTCTATTTTTCCCCTTTTAGAAGTCAAACATTAAAAACTGGGACATTTAAGAAGAACTGCCATGTGGGCTTTGAGGTGGCAGACTGAGCTGCCTGCCCCTCTCCTCCTTCATGAAGAAGGATCAAAATAGAATAAATAACCACAGGTCAAGTACAGAGTCTAAGAGAGAACCTTGAAATTCAGCAGGAAACTTCTGAGGCACAGAAGAAGAGGGAAGCCAAGCAACTACCCTGCCAGGACTGGCTCAAAGCCAGGAGGAACTCCTGAGCATGGGGAAAGTGTAGGTGAGAGATCTCCCGCAGTGCACATTTCCACCATGGACTTCTGCAATCCTAGCTGCTGGGAAGCCCTTCTGTCATATGCAGACCCTAGGACTAGTAGAGGGAGCTGCATGATGACATTATTGAAGAGAAGGAGCTCTCACTGGGTCCCAAACACTCACGAGAACCCATCAGTTTCAGCCCAGCACCTTTTTGAGATCCCAGACCCACCAGATTACATTCTTACAAGCCTAATAATCCCCACATCTTCACATCCCTGAGGCTGAATGACTACCCACAGGAAAGCAGCATTGTTCCAGAGGGACCCATTAACACCCCTGGGTCCCTACCATGTTAGGCCATGCAGTGTCTTACATCCGAGGAAATAGGGAAGTGTGCAAGGGAGGACGTCCCCCAGACAAAGAGTACTGAAGCCTGATTTCTCAAGAGCCTGGAAATGATCTTCTCTGTGCAGCTGCCACTGATGACAACCTTGTTACCAACAGTGGCAGGACCTCTAGGGCTTGGTAACCAGCCTTCCTAACAACTGTCCTTAGGCCCTGTCCACTGGAGCTACCACCAGTGCCTATGTTCATCATCTAGGGGCCTAAGGATTGGTCTGTGCTTCCTGACGTTGCTGTCATCCATTACCACCTTCCAGGGACCTGAGGGCAGACTCCCTTTACCTGTCATCACTGCTGGCATGCTACCCAAAAGACTGGAGCTAGATGTGCCCTGCATACCACATGACTATGCCATCCAGGAGCATAAGGATAGACCCACATCAACTACCATGGATGCTCAGACCTGTTCCCCAGGGGTCTGATGACCAGCCTACCCAACCACGGTTGGTGCTTGTGCATGCTGCTTAGAGGTCCAAGATTTGGTGGGCCAAGTGGTGGGCCACTGCTTATGCCATGCTGATGCCATATGTTACACCCAAGGGCCAAGGAACCCTTGCCCATCAGCTGCTACCACCACTAATGCCTGTATCCACATGGCATTACCATCCCCAGCAAAGCCTTACCACAACCTCCACAATATACTGGAGCATACACCAGTGATAAACCCATAGACACACTGACATTGATTACAGCTGAAGAAATCAGACAGTGGCAATCCTACTGCACCCATTCTGAATCAAAAATCCAAAGTAAATGTGGAATGTAAATGTCTTAGCACAATAACTAAGATAATGCCAGGAAGGCTATGTTAACCTGGAATGATGAAAATGTGTCAAAACGTCTATAAAACTAGTGTATGGTGCCCTGTGATTACATTAATGTACACAGCTATAATTTGATTAAAAATAAACAAATAAATAAAATAAAAATAAAAAAATCAAAAGTACACTACCCAGCCAACATTATAAATAGGATGAAGTCTTTCCTTATGAAAGCCAACCACAAAAATGGAAAGAAATGACTATTATTTCAGACACACAGGTAATAAATAACACATAACACAAAAAAGTTCTTTTAAAAACATTTCAGAAGGTCTTTTAAATTTCCCAGAGGGAAAAAAAAGAAAAAGAATAAAGAAAGCCTATATGACATATGAGACACTATAAAGCACCCAAATATTTGAATTTTCTTCCCAGAAGAAGAAAATATGAGAAAAAATACAGACAATATATTTAAAAAATAATACTAAAAACTTCCTGAGTCTTGGAAGAGGTAACAGACATCCAAATAGAGAAAACTCAACAAAATCCCTAAATATATTAAACGTCCAAAAAACTTATTCAAGGCACTTAAATGGAAATTGTCAAAAGTCACAGAATGGAAAAACAAGCATTATATGTACTCAGTACTAATTTGAAATGTGTAGGTTAACAACTAAATGCCTACATGAGAGAAAAGCTCAATTAAATTCAAGTGGTGGGAAAGGGTTAGGTAAGTTCCCACCCAAAGGGTACATTCTACAGGTATATTGTACACTTTCTGGGTAAAAACACAACTATAATTCAGACTAATCTTACAAAAGCAGATTATGTAACCTAATTGCCTGTACCCTCATATTAACCTGAAATAAAACTGTAAGAAGTCACAAAGAGAAAATTCTAAAAACAGCAAAAGAAAAGCATTAAATTATGTATCAATAAATCTCTATCAGACTAACAGTAGATTTCTCAGCCAGCCAAGAGAAAATGGAATGATATATTCAAAGTGTGAAGCAAAAAAAAAAAAAAAATAATAAAAGAAAAAAATAAAATGCTGCTATTCAAGAATACCATGTCCAGCAAAATGAAAGGAGAAATAAAGTCTCCTAGACAAGCAAAAATTGAGGAAATTGATCTCAACTGGATGGCTCTTACAAGAAATTGTTAAGAGATCTCTACATCTAGAAGCAAAAGGATAATATTTACCATCATAAAAATACATAAGCATAAAAATCGCTGGCTGGGCAGATACAAAGATAAGAAAGAAGAGAAGTCAAAAGTTATTAGTAAAAAAAAAAAGAAAGAAACACCAAATCATGAATTTAAAAAATTAAAAAAGGAAAAAAGAAGATTTACAACATAATGAAAAATTAACAAAATGACAGAAATGTTTTTCCCTATCAGTAACAACATTCAATGTAAATACTTTAAATTTTCCAATTAAAATATATACAGTAGCCAAATATATTAAAAAAATAGATAAAAACCAAGACATAACTAAATGCTATGTATAAGAAATTGACCTCATCTACAAAGGCACACAGTCTAAAAGTGAAGGAAAAATATTTCATATAAATAGAAACTAAAAACATGTAAGTGCAGCTATTCTTATATCTGATGAAATAGACTCCAAGTCAAAAAAGAAACATAAAAAGAGATGAGGAAAAAGAATGTTATTATTAATGACAAAAGGATCAATACAATAAGAGGATAGATTACTTATAAATATTAATATACACATATCCCAAAGCAAACTACCCAGATATATGTTAACAAATATTATAAGAGCTAAAGAGAGAGATAGATCTTAATACAGTAATATTGAGGATTTCAACATCCCAATTCAGACAGAAAATCGACAAAGAAACATTGTATATAATCCACACTATAAACCAGATGGAGCTAACAGACTCAGAACATTTCTTCAATAGCTGCATAATACATATTCTTCTAATTAGAATGTGGAACATTTTCCACATAAATCATATGTTAGGCCACAAAACAAGTCTGAAAAATTTTTTAAAAATCAAAATTAGGTCAAGTATCTTATCAGACCACAGTGGAATAAAACTAGAAATCAATGACAAGAGGAACTTTGGAAACTATTTGAATACGTGAAAATTAAACATGTTCATGAATGGCCAGTGGATCGATGACGAAATTAAGAAGGAAATTAAAACATTTCTTTTTTTTTTATTGTTAAATCATAGCTGTGTACATTAGTGCAATCAAGGGGAAAACATTTCTTAAAGAAAATTGAAAGACAACTTACTAAAACCTATGGGACACAGCAAAAGCAGCATTGATAGGTAAATTTATACAATAAAAGCCTACATCTAAAAGTTGCAAAGATTTAAAATAAGCAACATAATAATAAACCTGAAGGAACTAAAAAACAAGAACAAAGTAAAATCAAAATTAGTAAAGGGAAAGAAATAAAGATCAAAGCAGAACTAATTAAAATAGAGACTAAAAATATGAAAAGGATCATTGAAGTTAAAAGTTGAATGTTTGAAAAAATAAACAAATCAATAAATTTCTACCCAAACTAACCAAGAAAAAAAGAGACTATACATATGAAATAGCCAATGCTTATCACTTGCAACACCACCTGAACTCCACCTCCTGTCAGATCCCTCCCAACGATGGGAAAATTGTTTCCAATGAAATCTGTCCCTAGTGCCAAAAAGATTTGAGACCACTGATCTCAGGGATGCAGGTATGGCCCAAAATATGCAACTCATTAAATGTGATACATTATACCAATATAATGCAGAGAAAACACATAGTCATCTCAATAGACACAGAAAAAGCATGTGAGAGAATTTAATGTGACTTTTACCCCTTTATGATAAAAACTCTCAATGAATTAGGCATAGAAGGAACATACATCAATATAAAAGCCATATATAACAAACTCACAGCTAAAATCACAATGAATGGGAAAAAGATGAAAGCCTTTTCTCTAAGAACTGGACCACAAGACGGATGCCCACTTTCACTGCTCTTATTCATCATGCTACTGGAATCCTCACCAGAACTTCAATCAGGAACAATAACAATGAAAACAGCAAAATGGCATATAAATTGGAAAAGAGGAAGTCCAATTGTACATCTTTGATATTGTGTATAGACAAACCCAAAGACTGCCACCCATAACTCTTAGAACCAATGAGTTCAATATAGTTGCAGGATACAAAATCAACATACAAATATCAGTAATGTTTCTATACAATAATAACAAACCAGCTGAAAAAGAAATTAAGAAAGCAATCTAATTTACAATGGCCACAAAAAAATATAAAATACCTAGGAACAATTTTTACCCAAAGAAGTTACAAAACACTAATAAAAGAAATTGAAGATGATGCAAATGAAAGCCATTCCATGCCCATGGATCTAAAGAATAATATTGTTAGCATGATCAGACTAAGCAAAGAAATATATAGATTTCAAATAATCCCTATCAAAATACCAAAACCAGGCTGCTAGAATTAGGAAATTCTAGCATTCTGGGAGGCCAAGATGGAGGATTGCCTGAGCTCAAGAGTTTGAGATCAGCCTGAGCAAGAGTGAGACTCCATCTCTCCTAAAAATAAAAAAAAAAAAAAACTAGCCAAGTGTATTGGCAGAAGCCTCTGGGCCCAACTATTCAGGAGGTTCAGGCAAGAGTATCTCTTGAGCCTAAGAGTTTGAGGTTTCTGCAAGCTATAATGCCACAACACACTACCCAGGGCCACGGAGTGAGACTCTGACTAAATAAATAAATAAATAAATAAAATACCAAAACCACTTTTTATAGAAATAGGAATACCTATTCTAAAATTTGTATGGCCTGATGCATTGGCTCATGGCTATAATCCTAGCTCTCTGTGAGGTGGAGGTGGGAGGATTGCCTGAGTTCATGAGTTTGAGACCAGCCTGAACCAGAGTGACACCCCATCTCTAAAAATAGCTGGGTGTTGTGGTGGGCACCTATAGTCCCAGCTACTCGGAAGGCTGAGGCAAAAGAATCACTTAAGCCCAAGAGTTTGAAGTTACTGTGAGCTGTGACACCACAGCACTCTATTGAGGGTGACAAAGTGAGATGCTGTCTCAAAAATTAAATTAAATTAAACTAAATTAAATTAAATTAAATTTGTATGGCACCAAAAAAGACCCCAAAAAGCTAAAACAATACTGAGCAAAAAGAACAAAGTTGGAGGATCACACTACTTGACCTTCTAATAGCTATAGTAAACAAGCAAGCATGTTATTGGTATAAAAACAGACACATAGACCAATGGAACAGAACAGAAAACACATGAATAAATTCATGTCTTTACAAGTCAATGGATTTTTGACAAAGACACCAAAACCTATATTTAGAAAAGGATACCCCCCACCCTTCAATAAATAGTACTGGGAATATTGGGTATAATGTGTAGGAAAATAAAGCCAGACCCCTCTCTAAGATATCATTATATACAAAAATCAACTAAAAATGGATTAAAGACTTAAATGTGAGACTTGAAACTAAAACAACTAGAAGAAGAAACTATAAGATTACTAGAAGAAACACTTCAGGACATTGACCTGGAAAGATTTTATGGCTAAGACTCCAAAAGCACAGGCAGGAAAAAGAAAAATAGACAATGAATTATTTTAAGCCACAAAGCTTTTTAACAGCAAGGGAAATAATAAACAGAGTTAAGGGACGACCTATAGAATGCAATAAAATATTTGCAAACCATTTACCTTACAAGGAAGAAATATTTGAAATATACAGGGAACTCAAACAACTCAATGGTGGAAAAAAAGTCCAAATCCCAAGAAAAAGTGGGCAAAGGGCTTAAATAGATATTTCTTAAAAGAAGATATATGAATGATCGGTAGATATATGAACAAATGGTCAGTATCACTAGTCATTAAATATGCAAACAATGTAACCTAGTCATATGTACCCTCATATTAATCTGAAATTTAAAAAAAAAGAATATAAAAAAACTCACATTGCTGAAGAAACTATAACCCAAAGGAAAATTAACATTTTAAAATAATATGTTTTATTATTCATTATTATAACCAAGGAAAAACATTGTTAGTTATTTTTACATGCTGTTCACTATTTTAGGCATTTGACAGGAAGACAAACAAATGGAGTATAAAGAACAAAGGAAAATATAACCTGTTTAAAAACTTATTAATAATCAGAAAAATGTAAATCAAAACCCCAATGAATTATTATCTCATCACAGAATTGTTATTATCAAGAGGACAAAAATTAACAAATAATGGTAAGGGTTTGAAAGAAAAGGAAACTTTCATACACTGTTGGTGGAAATGTAAATTAGTATAGCCGTTCTGGAAAACAGTATGGAGGTTTCTCAAAAGATTAAAAAATAAAACTACTTTATGATCCAGCAATTCTGATACTGAGCATTTATTCAAAGGAATGGAAATCAGTCTATCAAAGGGATATCTACACTCCCATGTTTATTGCAGCATTGTTCACAATAGCCATGATACCGTCTCAACGTAAGCATCCATCAACAGATGACTAGGTAAAAAATACGTGGTATATGTACACAATGACATATTATTCAGCCAAAAATAAAGAATGAAATTATATTATTTGCTACAATATAGATGGAATTGGAAGTCATTATGTAAAGTGAAATAAGCCAGGCATAGTAAAAGAAATATTGCAAGTATGTAGTATTCACTAGCATGTGCAAATTAAAAAAGCTGACCTTGTGGAAGTAGAGATTAGAATGATAATTACAAGAGGATGGGAAAAGTGGAAAGTAGACAAAGAGAGTTTGGTTAATTGGTGCAAACATACAATTACACAGAAAAAGTAAGTTCTAGTGTCTGGTAGAACAGTAGGGTGACTATAGTTAACAATCATTTATCGTACATTTCAAAATAGCTAGAAGAGAAGATTTAAAGCTTTGGAGATGACAAGACAATGGGCCAATATATTCAAAGTGCTGTAATAAAGAGAAAAAAAAATTGTCAGGAAAAAAAATTCCTATATCCACCAAAACAACCCTATAAAAGTGAGGGAGAAATTAAGACATTCCCAGATAAACAAAAGCTAAGGGAGTTTATTACCACTACACCTACCCTGAAATAAATGCTGAAGGATGAAAGGAAACTGAAAGCAATAATTATTTATCTAAAGTGTAGTATTATAACCTTGGCTAATAAATCTACATTTTGTTTCCTACAAAATGTAAGAGAATAATACATATAAAATAATTATAGTATAGATTTGGAGACATATACCGTCATTTTGTCATTTCAAACAAGTCAAAGGGGTAGGGATGAAACAGTTAAAGGACCGTAGCTTTTGTGTATTATTGAAGTAAAAAACTGATATAGATTGAAATTAGAATGTTAAATGTAACTTGAATGGTAATTTCTGTCATAATCCCTATAGCAACTCCAAAGAAAACAGCTATATAATATATACAAAAGGATCAGAAAGGAATTTAAACATTTCTTTACCATAAAAAGAAAACTAAATACAAGAGAAGATGATAATTCAGGAAGAGAAGGAGAAAAAATTGAAGGGAATATAAATATTTACATTGTGATGACTATATAGGAGGTATTTACGTATATATATTATGTGTGGATCATAATAAATAAATCAATTCATTGGTTTTATATTTATACTGTAACACACACAGAGGCACAATTTTCTTACTTTGAAATACACATACATTTACAGTTGAATTAATTTTGACAAATACATACACTCTGTATAAATTTGTTACCATCTCACCAATACTGCTATATCTTTTTGGCCCTGGACCTGCCCTGAACCTTCCTCAGCCAGTCCATATTTGCTCAGTACAACAAAACTTTGTTTTCAAGAAAGTAAAGCTCTGACTATAAACAGTGCCATAGTGTTTATTGTTTCTAACACTGAATAAAAGATTTCAAAGGAAGTACTCTTTTCAAATGTGTGTTATAAACCTTGGCTCCCAGTGGACTCCTTTTTTCCTTGCTCCTTTGACTGCCATGAGAAATCTGGAATAGCCCTGTGACAGTTCAGCTTATGAGTTGAGTGGTGTAATTTATGGAGGCAGGATGGAAGCATTCCTCCCTTGGGTTAATAAAACATCTACCTAAACAGAGCACAGATGCATGGGGACTGAGGAAGAAAACATTCTGAGAGTAGGTCAATAGATGTAGTAGACAGATATCTTTCCCCTGACCCTCAATTCCATTTCTTTCTTCTCAAACCTATGTATCTGGGCTGTATATAGGCTTCCAAGCTAGAGCTATCTTGCGGCTCAGAAGATATAGCATCATCCAGAACTATGAGATTGTTAGGTATTTTTATATTCAGCAGCATAGCCAGATCTTATTTATTTAATTTCAGTTTTCCAGAAGAGTAACTTATGATGATAATATTTAAAAATAATCAGGTGTTAATTATATGCCATGCACAGTTCTAAGAACTTAAGACATGTTAATGTATTTAATCCCCCAGTGACCTTATATATAGTATCACCATCATATTCTTTTGCAGGTGAGGAAAAGATGGCACAGAGGGCTGGAACAAGTCACTCAAGTACACGGTTTATATGACTTAGCTTATAATGCTGTGATAGAGATAATAGCTTATAAGTTTGAGGATTTGAAACCAAGAAATCTATTTCTAGAAAACAGGCTCTTAGCCCCTACCCGTTTCCCCATCTCTAACTACCTAATGATATCAAAGACTTCCAAGTCCATTTTTCCATCCTCTTCCTCAAATAGGATGTGCAAGCTTTTGTTCAAAAAAAAAATTGTGGTTTAGGATACCATGCAAGGAATTTCTGGAAGATTCATAATATAGAGGGTTAGGATTAGGGTTTTAAGTGGCTCATAGAACTATCTGGATCTGCAGAATGTGTAGGAGCCCAACTCTTTACCTGGTTCTCTCATTTGAGAACAGTGCGATGTGAGTCAAGCCCAACTCTGTAGTGAGATGGGTTACATATACGATGACTGTGTATTTTATTACTCTGGCCAAAATGCATTTGAAGTCAAAAGTAAATGATTAATAATTATGCTGATTCTTGGGCTTAAACAATGTCTGTAGTGGGCAAACTGAGATGTGTACTTTCCTTAATCAGATAGACCTAATTCATGGTAAGTGCATTATATTAAAAAATCATCATAGGTCCAAAATAGCAACTCCACCAACTGTACTGTAAGTCCGTATCATGTTAACAATATCCATCTCTAATCTCTCTTTCTCCTAAAATAGTTTACTTGGAAAACAGTTTCCTTGCTTTGAAACCGCAGGGACTCCTCTTTCCATCTTTAATTAGGTTTGCAATGGTCATCATGGATCATCTTTACCAGACCTGCCAGAGATCCATGGCTGAGGATTCTTTAGCCCGAATCACTTGGAACATTTTTTTTTTTTTTTTTTTTTTGCTTTGGGCCATATTCAAAAATGGCAGCTTTTTTGGCTATACTTTGAAATATTTAGTGAAAAACCCATAACTACAATATATGCTGCCTCAAAAATTCAAAATGGACCATCAGGCATTTTAAAGATGAGATTCATCTTTTTCTTCTTTTGGAGAGAATTTTACAATATGGTCTAGACCACTTAATTCCAGGAAATTCACCTGGTTGGTTAGGTGAGGAAAATATTACTATTTCAATTTTAGAGGTGGAAAATGATACAAGAAAAAGTTAAATACTTTATTCTTTTTAAGGAATTTAGAAAATGACTCATCATCTCATAGAATAATAAAAAATATTATTTGCGTTCATTATACACCAGAAAAAATGTTAAAAACCTACGTGCATCTGTTCTAATAATAATTTTGTAAAGAAGATGTATTTTTATCTCTAGATGTAAGGATACTTGTATTCTGCACTTGTACACTTCAAAATGTAAATGATATATTGAACAATTTTTCATTGTCACTCTTTTATAGAGTAGAAAAATTAGGTAAATTAGGTATCATACTCAGCATTAGATAAATCTGATAATTCCACTCATTCCACATTATTATTTAAGTAATTGTATAAATGTTCTGATTTTTTGTGTCTACAATATTTAGACATTATTTTTGTAAAAATGGTTTAGGATATAAAAATCATTTAACATTCAACCACATGTTTTATTTTATTAATTTATGGCAGAGGATCTAATCAAAGCAACCAATAAAGGACCTCTAACTCAAATATTATGTTTAATCCATAGGAAAAATGAATTTTCCTAAGTCCACAATGATATAAATCACAGAGAAGATAAGTGACATCCCCTTTCTTATAATAAATCCAATTAATAAATATAGAATGAAACAGAAAAACAGAGAAACATACAAATGACACAGTAAAAACTAGAGAAGATAATTCATTATGACTGCTAAAAATAAAAGGTGAAAATTTATGAAAACACAGGATTTATAAAGTCTTAAAACAACCCCAAGATACTTAATGACAAAGGAGAGATAATGTTATCATGGAGAAACCTGCCATACACTAACTTAAGTGATTGTGATAATCATTAACCCATTGATACAATGTACTAAGAAAAATATAGCATCATTTTTGCAGTATTCTTGCCTAGCATGGGTAAACAAATGCAATTCAGTGCTACTCAGAAGGTAAAGGTCACAAAAGGCAAGGAAAAACGGAGGAACTGTTACAGACTGGAAAAGAAGAAGAAGAAGAAGAAGAAGAAGAAGAAGAAGAAGAAGAAGAAGAAGAAGAAGAAGAAGAAGAAGAAAACCTAAAAGCAATGTGGAATCCTGCATATGATCCAGAATAGAAAAAAATTAGCTGAATAATTGTCAAAAATTCAAAATTACTTTTATTAGTTCATATCACATTAATTTTCTGATCTTGCATTGATTGAGATAATCATATCGTCTTTGTTTTTTAATTTGTTTATGTGCTGAATTACATTTATAGATTTACATATATTAAACCAGCCTTGAGACCCTGAGATAAAACCAACTTGGTCATGATGTATAATTTGTTTGATGTGTTGCTGGATTCTGTTTGTTAGGATCTTGTTGAATATTTTTGCATCTATATTTGTTAGTGATATTGGTCTATAATTTTCTTTTCTTGTTGGGTCTTTTCCTGGTTTGGAGATCAGGGTGATGTTTGTTTCATAGAACGTGTTGTGTAGTCTTCCTTCTTTTTCTACCTTTTGGAACAGGTTGAGTAATATAGGTACTAATTCCTCTTTACAGGTTCGGTAGAATTCTGATGTGAAACCATCAGGCTTTTCTTTTTAGGGAGGTTTTGTATGGTTGATGCTATTTCAGACTTTGATATGGGCCTGTTCAACATTTCCACTTGATTCTGGCTAAGTCTTGGAAGGTGACGTGCTTCCAGCTATTGGTCAATGTCCTTCAGACTTTCACATTTCTGAGAATAAAGTTTCTTGTAATATTCATTAAGGATTTTTTTAATTTCTGAGGAGTCTGTTGTTATTTCGTCTTTGTTGTTTCTGATTGATGAGATAAGAGATTTCATTCTTTTTTCTGATTAGGTTGGCCAAAGGTTTATCTATTTTGTTGACCTTTTCAAAAAAACAGCTTTTTGATTTATTGATCTGTTGTATAATTCTTTTGTTTTCAATTTCATTTAATTTTGCTCTAATTTTGGTTATTTCTTTTCTTCTACTTGATTTGTGGTTGGAATGTTCTTCCTTTTCCAGTTGCTTGAAATATTTCATTAAGTTGTTAACTTCCTCTCTGTCCGTTCTCTTGAGGAAGGCTTACAGTGCTATAAATTTCACTCTTAGGACTGCCTTTGCAGTATCCCAGAGGTTCTGATAATTTGTGTCTTCATTGTTGTTTTGTTCCAAAAATTTGGCAATTTCCTTCTTGATCTCATCTCTGACCCAGCTATCATTCAGTGTAAGGTTATTTAACTTCCATATTTTTGTATGAGTTTGCAAATTCCTGTTGTTACTGAGTTCAACTTTTATTCCATGGTGGTACAAGGAATAATTTCTATTCCTTTAAATTTACTGAGGTTAGATTTGTGAACTATGATGTGATCAATTTTGGAGTATGTTCTGTGGGCTGATGAGAAGTATGTGTATTCAGTTTTGTTGGGATGAAATGTTCTGCAGATGTCTGCTAAATCCAAATGTTGGATGGTTAGGTTTAAATCAAAGATTTCTTTGCTCAGCTTCTTATTGGAGGATCGATCCAACACTGCCAAGGGAGTGTTGAAATCTCCGACAATTATGGAGCTAGAGGAAATCAAGTTGCTCGTGTCTGTCTGTTAGAGTTTCTTTTATAAATTGAGGTTCATTCTGGTTGGGTGCATAGATATTAATAATTGAAATCTCATCATATTGAGTGTCACCCTTAAAAAATATGAAGTGACCATTCTTGTTCTTCTTTACTTTTGTTGGTTTAAAGCCTATTATATCTGCAAATAAAATTGCGACACCTGTTTTTTTCTGATTACTATTTGCCTGAAATATGGATGACCGTCCTTTCACCCTGAGTCTATATTTGTATGTTAAGTTAAGATTTAATTCTTGTATGCAACAAATACCTGACCTGAGTTTTTGTATTGAATCAGCTAACCTATGCCTCTTTAGAGGACAGTTTAAGCCATTCACGTTAATGGAGAATATTGATAAGTCTGGTGAAATTTTGAGTATCAAATTTTTCAAAAATCCAGTGGATATTTTTTATCCTTTCACCAGTGTGGAAGTTGGAGTTTGATCAAGAGTTTCTGAGTGAGTTTACTTTTGTGGTGGAGGATTCGGTTGGTTATTATGGAGGATAGGTCTGAGAATGTTCTGAAGAACTGGCTTGGTTATGGCAAATTTCTTCAACATATAAATGTCATTAAAGTATTTAATTTCTCCATCATAAATGAAACTCAGTTTAGCTGGATACAGGATCCAGGGTTGAAAGTTATTTTGTTTTAGGAGATTAAAATTCAATGACCACCCTCTTCTGGTTTGAAAAGTTTCAGCAGAGAGATCTGCAGTCATTCTAATATTCTTCCCTTTGTAAGTAATGGCTTTCCTTCATCTGGCCGCTTTAAGAATTTTCTCCTTCATATCAACTTTAGTGAACTTGATTATGATATGCTTTGAGGATGTCTTATTGGGATTGAGTCATGCTGGGGTTCTGAAACTGTCTGCTATCTGAATTTCAGAATCTCTAGGCATGTCTGGAAAATACTCTTTCATAATTTCATGAAGAAGTGCCGCTGTGCCTAGTGAGGCAACTT
This sequence comes from Loris lydekkerianus, assembly GCA_963574355.1. Lineage (NCBI taxonomy): Eukaryota > Metazoa > Chordata > Mammalia > Primates > Lorisidae > Loris > Loris lydekkerianus. The sequence goes on from CAUYPK010070678.1 coordinate 24,256, forward strand.
TATTGGTTTCAGGACTCCAATGAGTTGGATATTAGCTTTCTTTGAATTATTCCAGAGCTCTCTGAGAGAATGATCCACTTTTGCTCTCCATTTCTCTTCCTTTTTGACAGTTTGGGAGCATTCAAAGGCTTTGTCTTCAATGTCATAAATCCTTTCTTCTTCTTGCTCCGTTCTGTTACTGAGGGATTCTACTGTGTTTCTCAGATCTTTGAGGGATGCAACTTCTTGTCTCAATGTGTCAAAATCTTTGGTCATTTGGTCTTTGAATTCATTGAATTATTGTGACAGCTTTTGGGTTACTACTTGGAATTCTAATTCCATTTTATTTGCTATCCAGAGTCTGAATTCGATTTCTGACATGTCAGCTATTTGTGCATGGGATCTTGTGCTGTGTCTGCCCCATTGAACTTTGGGGGAGTTGATCTACTCTGATTATTCATATTGCCAGAGTTTTTATGTGGATTTCACCTCATGATTGCTTTTCACCATTGCCTCTGGCCGTCCTCAGAGTTGAGGTGGTGTCTCTCCAAGATTAGACCCCAGCGGGATCACTCTATTGTTGCTGGATCTTTGTAGGGAGTTACCCTGTGTAGTTCCTCTGGGGCTTCCCCAGCTGGGGAGTTCTGGTTGTGGAAGCAGCTCTGGAGTGTGACACACCCAGATCCAGCAACAGGGTGGCAGGTGGTGCACATGGTTCTGGGAGTGCCTTGTGCCCAGTGACTTTGGAACAGAGAGCCCAAGGCTCCAGCAGTCTCTGGCCAGGAGAAGGGCTCTGTGCAGAGGCAGGGAGGGCTCCAGAGGGCAGGTGGCTACCAGAGTCCCTGGCCAGATGAGCGAGACGGTGTGGAGGTAGGGAGGGTACAGGAGGGAGGATGCAGCATTGACCAGTTTATTACAGTTTCCTGGGTGGTCAGCTTACTGAGGTTCTACTGTATTTAAATAGCTACCAGAGTTTGAGAAGGTGTAGAAAGATTCTTTTATCTTTGTATATTTCAAAGTCCAGTATATAGTTACTGGAGAGATGGTTGTTACTGAATCAGACTTTGTTATCTAATCAACAATTAATAGATTTCTAAAATGTAAACTTCTCATTATTCTTAAAACTCAAGTTTTACTTTCCCTTGTTTGCATAAAGACCATATACTACACTACAGACTGTAATTTCTGGTGTTTTTATTCATATCCTTGTATATTTATGTAATTTTTTAAGGATAAATTTCTAGAAGCAGAATTGATGGGTCAAACATAACTATGTACTGTTAAAATGGCTATTATATTAATGCATGCTGACACAATTACCTCCACCACTGTGCAGGTACCTTATTTCCACACCTGGCAACAACATGCATTGTCGTTACTCTAATACTGTTCTAATATTGTTCATTGTAATAGGCAAAATGGTTTTATTGCTTGAGTCTGGATTTCTTTGTTTATTATCAAGGTTAATTGGTATTATTTTATGTAGTTTCTCAATCATCTATCCTTAGCCTAATTTTCTATTTGAATGTGAATTATTCTTATTTTTAAGAGGTTTTTATATTTTAGGCTGTTAATTATATTTATTTTAATAATTTCCCCTGTTTGTTGCTTTTACCTAGAAATTATAACTCTGGATTGATACCTGTTTGCAAGACATATTTAAAAAGTATAATGTTGCTGAAAATTAAAAAAAAACAAAAAAATGTTCAAGAAATCTTTTTTAGATAAAAAGGATTAGAAATTTATCAATTATGATTTCTAGGTACAATTAAGAGTTCCATAATCACTGATTTTTTGAAGTATCATAATAAAAACAAAATAAATCCTTCTTTTTTTTTTCCTGCAGAAATTTCTTTCTCCTCTCCACTCGATATAGTCCTAATCTTTTCTGGGAATCACTTTAAGATATCTTCCAAGACCCTGAAGTAGATTTAATTTGGTTCACATGAAAACATGATCTTGTCACAATGCTTTTCACTGGTTTATAAGTAACAAAGTCTGTTCCAGCCCAAAATGCTGTGTCCATACAGTACAAAACAGGCAGCAGATATATTTTCCAATTACCCTGGAAAATATTGACAGCTAAGCTCTTTAAATTGAGCTTCAAATTTGGTTTTGTGATACACAATACAGCCCAAGATAGGCTTTCAATAGGCTTAATAGGCTTTCAAACTATAGTGATCTTTAAAGTGTTTTTTTTTTTTTTTCCAGCTTTTTGAAAGAAAATAATTCTCATTTACACCTTCCTCAGCTAAGGAATTTGTTCATTCTGAAAACAAATGCAATCAATTAACTAATTTTCTTTGTGAGGACTGAAGCTTAGTCAGACAGTGAGAACTGACTATCCTAGACTCCCATCCCCAAATCTACATGCTTATTAGCTTTCTTTTATGAAGAACAATGTCATTTAAAACTTTTATGTAAGTATTAGGTTTGCCATCAACTCAAAACTAAATAATCATGCATGATTATAACATACAATGATATGGGCAGTATCATAGTCTTGAAGGTTTTTCAGGGATCTAATTACTACAAAATTACCAGCCTCACACCCTTCTCACAAATCCACCTTTTCAACCTGGCTCCAAATTCCCACCATTAGTGTTATCAATACAAGCTTATCCAAGGTTTTTCCATTTTAAACTTGATCATGGTTTTGGGAAATATTATGGAGGTGGTCCAGTCCATGCCAGGGAGAGCCATGCAGAAGTGGTGGAGCTCCTGGCTGGGCACTAAGGGAAGTGGAAGGCAGTGACCCCAAACAGCTAAGCTTCTCTAATCTATAATTTACATAGAAAGCTACAGTAGATCCAGGAACAATTACCAAAACCCCCCAAATTCGCCTCAATGTTTGGCAAGTTATAGTTGAGCTCATTTATGTGCTAATGACCTTTGAACTTGGGCTAATTTATGTGCTAATGACCTTTAAACAATCTCTTCCACAGGTCCTCCAATGTTTTAGCTTCTCTGCACCACATTGGAAGAAAAGTTGTTCTGAGCAAACACATTAAATACACAAATACTAATGAAGCTGATGAGCAAAAACAAAGGTCTGTGCATAATTTTCATGATATCCACTACTGCAGATAAACAAAATCCTCACATAATCCTCACGTGGCCCATGGGCTGTAGGTTGGACATTCCTGGCTGAAACTTTAGCAGCCCTGCAGATACATGTATATTTAGTTAATGAAGTATAATCCCGAGAATACAGTACCTGGAAAGCAAGGGAAATGCTAACGGTGTACAACTTTTCAGAAGGGAATTGTTATCTAAAAATTGTAGAAAAACATCACATACACAGCTATCCTGCACCTGTCACCTGCAGAGGTTGGTACTAACTGCACACCTGAAAACAAGTTTTAGTGCACACAGTACTGAAAATACTGAGAGAATCCTGAAGACATAAATGTCATGGGAAATGTGATGTGAATGGCTGTTCAGAAACTGACTTCTAAAAATGCCCGCTGTTCCTAGCCACCTGTTTGGAGAGTAAAGCCCCCACTGCCTGCTGCTCAGAAGCAAGGAGGAAAGAACAAGAGCAGAGAAGAAAGAAGGCAGGGAAGAAGGGAAGGGGAGGAGGGCCAGGAGGAGCAGCAGTGCCCTTCAGGGCCAGGGAACACCTGAGAAAGGCAACCGGGGAGGGAGAGAAATGACTGGAAGGGTGGACGACAGGAAACAAGATGCCCAGACAGCCCAAGTGAACCATCTCCAGCAGACCCAAAGACAGGAATCCCAGCCCTGCCTACCCCAGGCGTTTCTAAATTATGTACGAGCCGTATGGTGCCGTCACTCAACAGCTATCTACTGAGCAGCCGCCAACCGCCAGGCAAGGCTGAGCCTGGCTCTGCTTCTCATCCTAAGCAGTCACCCTCAGGGGAGTCGGGGACACGGTGCAGGCTGGGCAGGGCATGGAGGCACATCACTGCACAGCTGGAGTCAGAGGAGACTCTCCAACACGCGGAGAGAACAGGCCCCTGGAGCCGTGCAAAGCACCAGCCTTGGCAGGAAGCTACCCCAGCTTGGCAAGGGAGAGGCATCACTTGATGAAGAAGACGATTGCTCAGCTGGGCCTGGAAGACGGATAAGGATGGAGAAGAAAGGAAGGGAATGTCACCAGCAAAGGAGATGGGCTGTGAGGGAGTCTGGCCGGCTGTGTGACCAAAGGAGCTCAGTGTGACTGCAAAGCAGGTTGATCAAAATGGCCAGAGGTGAGGCTGGACGGGCAGTCAGGGCGAGGATAGGAAGGCCTTGCACGTCAAGCCAGTGTGAACCTTTCCTGAGACCAGCAGGTTTTCTAAACGCCACGACCACTGCCAGTGACTTTCCTTACCTTTACATGTCTCATAAGACGCTAAAATACAACTGTTAGAGCTACTGCAAAGAGGTACCCTCTCAACCATGTCACGTATACCCTGATAACTAGAGAAGTTGCACGTATACAGCATTTTTAAAAGATTTCCAATTTCTGGCAGAAGTAAAATATAAAGATTTCAAAACTAAGGGGTTTAGTTATTGAACTTGCACTCACTCTTTAGTAAGGCCAGATTATCAAAGCCATTGTGATAAATTCAATGATTAGTGTCATCAAGGAACACGTGAAAAATTTAACACATTTTCATTTTGTGTTATAGCAAATGATTGTCAAGCTACAAACTTTAAAGTGATACCAAGAATATTTTATGGGATTCAATAGCAGGATCCAGGTTATCACCAACATGTATAATTATTAGAGTCCAAGCTCCAGGAGGCTAGAAAATGTGTTCACCACTATGTCCTCTGGCACAAACAGAAGCTCAGGGTGGCTCCGCTAGTTTGCACCCAGCACTGCAGGACAAATGACAGCCCCCAGCATTGTATAGTGCACAATCTGCACAACCATACGTGGTAGCCTTCTAGACATGCACACACACTCAACTTACCTATTGAATAAATCATAACATTTCATATCAATATGAAAAACAATCATAGAATAAACTATTAAGGAAGGATCTAAAACTGCTTGACTCAAGGCTGATATTCCAAAAATGTAAACTCCCTGAGAGCAGGGACCATATTTTATTAGTCTTTATACTCCTGGTTGTAAGGGTCTTTACAATCCTGAGTTTCCAGCGAATACTCAACAAATGAATAAAAGAGTTTGGCATCTCCGTAGTTCTAAATGCAGCCAGATATGAGGGTGAACTAGAGTTAACTGGAGGTAATTAAAGTGGTTCCCACAGTAACTCAATTGCTGCATCAGTTGGCCTGACTGGTGTGACTCTTTCTGGCCTGTTGATACCTCAACCTGACCCTGCCACAGGCAACTCTTCCAACTTTTGTTGCTTATTTGAAAAGAATAACCCACTATGGTAGGAAAGAACCATTTTTGGCCAAAAGGGTATGATTACCTACACTTTCCTGCAAGTGTTTCCACACAAATTCTTGGAGTCCGTTTGCAGGAGTACATAAGGCATGTGCGATCACAGTATTTACACAGGCTCCTGCTGCTGGCTGCCCCCTCCTCCACCTCCCTCGACTCCCAGCCCGTCAGGTTAACAAAATATTCTCACACAGATAGAAAATAAACACAGTTTAAGCCATCTAAGTCCTAGCGTGAGTGGGACTGGTTTTTCATCAGCATTCCCTACAGCAATTCTCTACCCTGGCATACTTGAGATTGTTTGAAGTTGTACTACTACCAATGACAGAGTCAAAACAAAAATTAGGAATATAAAATGAAGCCAAAAAAAGAAAAAGGAAAGGACAAGACTCGAGGCCAACCTATCTCACTTCCCCATATCTGCTAATTTAAAATTTGCACGAGGTTAATGCTCTTTGACTCACTCATTGCATAATTAGCTAACCTCCCTCTTAAAAAAGGGTCAGTTATGGCAGGTGAAACAAAGACACAGCTGAACAGCTGCTGCTAGTGGTGAAAAGGCAGAAGAGGGAACCAGACCAGCCTGTCAAATATAATCACTTCTAGTGAGACCTTCTGAACCCTGCTCGTCCTTTCTTGCCAGGTTTATAGAAACCTCCTTGGGCTAAGCTAAGAGACAAAGATAGTGAAGTCCGCCACATACTGCGATTCTTATCTGAGTTGTCAATAGTAATAACAACAATAAAGTAGGAAGGCTCAATGTCGTTGGCCTCCAGATGGTACATTCTAGCAATGAACTGATTCAGAGGCAACCACATCACCTCTTCATGCTGCTAATGCTGACTACAAAGGTACCACACAGGGGCACCCGTCCTACCTGCTTCACTGTGTGCCCCCCATCCCACCCCCTGCCCCATGCAGACACTCAGTAAGTGAATTCAGGAAAGCTCCTTGAAACTGCACTGTGGGGGTCCGTCCACAGTAAAAGCAGGTGGGTGCCGAGCGACTGGAAACAAAAGAAGGTCATTTATATTTCAAGTAGTTCAAGAGCATGCTAACTTTTACTTCCTCTACATCTGGAAGGGTGTATTGTTTCTTTCCTGAATTCCAAGGGAAGAATTTTATTCTGTAAAAATGCCACTGCTACAAATAAAGAAAAAAAGGAGCTAAAAGGTGAAGTGGACTGAAGTTAAGGTGACAGGTATTTTGGAATTTAGAAAAAATTCTGAAATGCGGGCAATGAAACCGGTATAAAAAGAGCACTGGTTGATGACAAAGCAAAAAACAAAAAATCCATGAGAAACAAAGGAGAGAAAATGATCTCATCTGAATCATTAGCAGCAATACTGGTGTAGTCAAAATTGATTTAACAAAATTGCCCAAAATGCAAATATTCTCTCAGTGTGTAGTGACAGCCTAAGGACACATCTGCCCTTCCTCTCATAGAGGAGAATAATGCAGCCCTTGGTTAGAAACCTCTTGACCACAATTTGCATTCTCTCCTGATAGTTTAGGAAGGTCTTTTCAAAACAACCCTCTCAGCAAGAACATAAATTTCTGTTCAGCAGTATGCATAAACAGAATAAATAGCTACTTGCTGGGATCATATTCAAAGCATTCATTCAACATTTTAGAGGCAAGTACATAAAATGCAATCCATGTCCTCAAATATCTCTCACCATTATGGGATCTCAATGGATTGCATTTGGTGCCATACTAATGTGATTGGCCACTCAACTTTGTCAGCACAGTGTTCACATTGTATTATTTCCAGCATATAGGCTGGAAAAATATCCTCATGATTAGTTAGCAAAGTATATCTGTTAGTTTTAATGTTTTGACACATCATGAATATATATAAATGAAATAAATATGTATATATATATATATATATGAATGAAATTTTTAAAAGAAAGCATCAGGAGGATTGATTGCTCTTTAATTTTTGCTTTTTTGTTTAAATCCTGGAAATGCATTTATAAAGAACATTCCCAGTTATTGCTCTTCTACTGAAACACCAAAAGGCTGTTTTTCACCCCCTTGGTTTTGGTAAGGTACAAGTATTAGATAGGCAAGAATTTCTATGTCATGAAATAGGCCAAGTAGGACAAAGTGACTTTGATTTCATATCCACCAACTCCTTCTTCTCTCCCTCTTTAGCACACTGGTATGTGGGGGCATTCCAGCTGTTCACACGTGTACACTTCATGGATCTCTCCTCCAACCTGACCCAAGTGGTAGCTCCCTCATGATTTCCTCCCATAAAACCAATGCTTCTTTTATGTTCAGTCTTCTAATAACCCTTCCTTCTCTAATACTGACTTTGATTTAAAGGTTTCTCTTCCACAGTGACTATTAAGGCAATGGGAGAACCATTCTGAGTAAGGAATCACGCCAGTGATCACTGACTCACATCACCCACTGGGCTGCCTCCTGCGAGGCACCAGGCTACACGCACCCAGCCCTGTGCAGCAGCAAAGCTCCTGCCAGTTCTCTCCACAAGTTGGACTTTTCAGCATCCACAATGGATCTGGCATGAGGGCATGAGCTCACTGGCACAGTCCAGGAAGTCCTCATTCTCAATTGTAAAATGAAGTTGCTTCAAAATACTGGCATAATTGCCAAACCAAATTCTCTCCCATAATTATATGCACATGAAAAGCAAATGGATGTCGACCCCTTTTGGAGGCATTCACGATTTTGGAAAATTTCCTGTGCTAGTATTTGCCAAATGCAGATTCGAATCTGTTTTCTTTTCTCCACTTTGGAGAATGGGTATTTGAGGAAAGTTTTTTTGAATGGGAGATATTAATATGGATTGAGGGGAGAGGAGACAATAACCCTAGAAGATAATACATTTAGGACAATGGGGACAGAAAAAGAAAACTTCTCTCATCCTCTGCTTATGTACAATGAGAAATAGCCACTAAGAATTCCTCTAAAAAGCCGTCAACAAAGAACTAGACTGAAGGCCACGATAACACTCATTTGCCAACGATGCTGTTTTCGCCCATATCTGATGAAGCTGAGCAGTGCCGCGGGGAACTTAAATTCAGTGTTCTGTGTTTAGGTTTAAGTACAATTTTTATTTATTTATTTTTTGTTTTGTTTTGTTTTGTTTAGCAGGTCCTGGCTTCAACCCACTGCCCCCGGTGCATGAGGCTGGTGTTCTAAGCAGGCACCCAGCCTAAGTATAATTTTTAGTATGGGCATTGTATTTACAGTTTTAAAAAAATACCACTTAGAATAAGCTTGCTTGGATAATTTGCAAAGTCCACAATAGGCATGGAGTCTACCTTAAATCTCCTCAATCCGCTGGCCAACCAGTCTCAATTATTAGGCCTGTTGGTAGGCACTTCTCTAATGAATTTGACTATCTTTTTCTGGAAGAGTGAGGGTCAGTGGATTTAGCTAAAACCAGAATTAAACATTCTGAGCACCAATGTGGTGACTGTTTACATGGCTGCTGTGGTAATAAAAATCACAGTTACAGGCATTTGATTAATGAAGCTTACTAACATCACCGGCTTACCCTATGTGTCCCTGTGTGTTTAGATGCCTAAATGGACACTTTCAGGGCAATAAAAGGGCTCATAACTGACTATATATTTTCACTGCTCAGACAAAAAGAGAAAAAGGGAAAAAGGAGTCTCTGGAAGGTTTTGCCCACCAAACCAACTTTAGTACCTTGCCCAGGGCAAGCGTCCCTGGAGGGAGGATGGAGAGGACATGGAGGAGTGATGTCAGCACTGAAAGTGTGGCTGAAGTCTGCACGTGTGCAGACTAGGTCAAGTCATGGCCAATTTTCTCAAAAATGGAGAGAGACTTTTAGGTAATACATATCACTGCTTATAATATCGAAATTAGCATATGTGCACACACCTATTTACATATAAATGTAAACAAATCAGGTAGTTTGAGCATTATGTGTATGCACACACACAAACACCCTCACAAATACACTTGGCTAATTCTAAGCCTAAATAGCTATACTTTCAATTTTTTTCCCATTGGATTTACATGAAATGTTTCCCTGTTAAAAGCCAGAGTAGGAAATTCTACATGAACAAACAAAAAATAGTAAATTGCTATTCATTCTTTTTAAGCTTCAAAATTAAAGAGCAAATGTTGTTTTACATTTACAGTATTGTTAGTACATGACTCTCTTCAAAGGCTATTTTTTAAAAGACCACCCAGAAGTTTCAACTAATTGAGGAAACAATCTTCAGTTTACTTAAATAGAAAGGCTGCATGGGGCACATTCCTGGCATCAGCACTCTGTATAATGTAAAGGACGATCTTAAATTTGAAAATACTCTGGACTTCTCTTTTTTTCCCTTAAAACAACCAAAGCAAAAAATTAAAGAATGTCTGATAGACTTTGCAGACTAGTTGTTTTATAATCTGGAGTTTGGAAACTCTGAGAAAAAAAAATAAGCCACCCAAGGAGATCATAAAAGCCAAAATTACAGACATAGAAACAGGTCTTCAGTAGGGTGATGAATTCCTGAGTTTGGGGAAAGTGTAAGATGTTATTCAAAGTGGAACATTTAAGCCAAGGAATTCTCATTAGGTATTTGGTCAATGAAGAAACTTCTGTAAAAGAGGACCAAAAGGTTTTATGAAAAAATCTTTGAGAAATCTTTTGGAGTGTAGAATAAGTAAGATGTGGACTAATTTTTATTTACAGCCATATTAATGCTATTTTGCAGTTTATCAATGTGGGCTTTATATACGTAAAGAGTCATACATCTTTCTTTCCAAATGAGGTCTTTCCATTTTTGCCTCCTAGATTTTCTCCTCCTTAGGGAAAAGTGTCTGATATAAAGAAGACGTTGATAAAGAAATTGAAACTATTTACATAACTATTTATTAGATATTCAGGCATGTTGTTATGATTATCAGTCGAGTACTTTAATACTGTCCTGTTTTTAAAAAATAAATCACTTTTTTTATTACCACACGTTTTATATGTATGCATGTATTTAGAGGACAAGGAAAACCAAACATTTAAAACCATCTAGGACTTCTGCTTCTGATCCAGATGGAGTAAGGAGGCAGGATCTACACTGCTGTCTAAAACCAGTAAGATAGAAAATGTACAAAATGCAGGGAAAAAAACAGCACTCAAGATATTGGACATCAGACAAAAAAACAGCGGCTTTTGATTAATAAGAAACAGGTGAAGAGAGCTATAGAATTGTCCCAGTTTACTTCCTAAAGAAAGTTAGATAATATGAAAAAATTGCATACAGTGCAGGGATAAGGAACCTACCCAGAGCTTAGTGGTCAACTTGAGTTGAGGAGACGAAGCGAAGAGTATTGGAAATCCAAGGCCGCTAGATATGAGAAGGGAGAACAATGTAGAGGACAGGAGATGGAAGCACAAGGGGAGAACGTCAGGTATTTAGAGTTTTCCCCTAAAATATTCAGTTAAGAACTGGTCAGTACCTGTGTGTGGGATTCTATCTAAAACCAAGGAAAGAAACATCCTAAAGGCTACGTCTCCACACAGCACTGGCAACAGTACCTGTTTCTAACAAGCAGAATGAAAAGTCTCGTGAGTCTTGGGGAATGGGTTAAGAATCTCAAGAAGAATCTTTACTCAATGGTAGAGAGGAAGTAATTCTAAACTAAATGCAGCTCTAGTATCAGTTAACAGAGCTTGAAATAATGACCTGAGATGATCAAACTATTTCTTAGATTTAACCATATCTCTGAGCAATGTATAGTAAGGCATATAAAAAAGTAAGTGTATACAGCCTTAAATAAGGTAAAATTCAAAATTTGTGGCATCCACTAGAAAGCTACTAGCCATGCAAAGAAGCAGGAAAATACAGGGGGGGAAAAGAGGAAAAAAATTAGTCAATGGACTGACCCCAAAATTATATAGATGATAGAAATTGTAGAGAACATTAAAATGCTATTGTATCTACATTCCAAATGTCACAGATGTTAGAAGAATTATAAAACAGGTTAAATAGAGGTGTGAAAAGACATTTATAAAAGACCTGCATGAAATATTTGGAGATGAAAATGAAAGTGTCTCAGATGAAAAATTTTCCCAATGAGATTAATGACAGGTTAAACAATTCAGAATAAAAGACTGGTGAAGTTGAAGATGTTGCAATCAAAAATGCCAAAAATAAAAGAGAAAAAAGACTGAAAAATAAAAAGTAAAAGGGCATCACTGAACTCTGGGACAACTTACTTGGCCAAATGAATATGTAATTGGAAACTGCAAAGGAGAGAGGGGAAGAGCAGAAAAAAAATTGCGGAATTATAACTAAAAATTTTCAAATTTGATGAAAACTATAAATTTATAGACCCTAAAAAGCTTAGCAAGTCCTAAGCATCAGAAACATAAAATTTAACCAAGACATATAATGAATTATGAAATTGTTTAAAGTCAGTACTAAAGAAAAAAATCTCAAAGAAAAACAGGTATTAAAAATTATTATGATGGAAGAATAAAAGTAAAGGTAGATTTCTTGTCTGAGACAAAGCAAGCAAGGAGAGCATCAAGCAAGATTTTTAAAGCACTGAAAGAAAATAATTGTCAACCTAGAATTCTTTACCATGCAAAATATCTGTCAATAACAACAACAAAAAAAAGGATGAGAGACTCCACCTAACAAATTCAAATGCTATGATTGGTTGTTTATATCCTCACATTAACCTAAAATTAAAAAAAAAAAAAGAAGGTAAAATGAAGGATTTGTTAGACATACAAAACTAAAATGATTTATCAACAGCCAACACAACAATACATATGTAAGGAAACCCTTCATGCAGAAGAAAAATGATATTAGATCGTAAATATACAAATAAATAAGTAAAGACATTTTTCTTATTATGTAAATGTTTTCAAAAGATAATTGACATTTTAGGGCAAAAATGATACCAATTTATGGTTTTGTTTTTTTAAAAAACACATTTAGAAATAAATGCATGACAACATTTGTAAAAGACAAGGTCCAAGGATTATAAAAATATTGTAATAAGTTTATACTTTACATAAAGTAGTCTTCATTATCTGTGGTTGAAATGTTCTATGTCCCTCAAAGGAAGCCTGAAAGCACAGATATTACTCAATCCTATATGGATTGTGTTTTTCCTAAATGTATATACCTATGATAAAGTTTAATTTATAAATTTCAAAAGTTTAATTTACAAAAAAGTCACAGTAATAAATTATTAGTAACTAACAATAAAATAGATACAGTATTACAATACACTGTAACAAAAGTTACATGAATGAAGTTCCTCTCCCAAAATATTTTATTGTACAATGTGGACTTATTTTTCCACCATGGCTGACCTGGGGTAACTGAAACTGAGAGTGAAGTCACAGTAACGGTAAGAATTGCTGTAGGGCAACGTCACTTGAAAGTAGATGGTGATGAGCTAAAGTGAATACTATAAACTCTAGAGCAACCAGTAAAATTAAGTAAAACGACTCATAGCTAATAAGTCAACAAAGGACACAGAATGGAATTTTTAAAATACACAAATTATTCCAAAAGTACATAAATAAAAAAGAGGGAGAGGGAAGGGAATGGAAAAGAGAAGAGGCAAATAAAAAAATTGGCAAGATAGTAGATTCAGACTATATCAATAGTTATATTAAATTTAAATCATCCCAAAACTCCAATTGAAAGACTGAAATTGTCAGATTGGAGCTAGAAGAAAGATCCAACTATATTTTTTCTAAAAGATAGTCTATTTCAATTTTTTGTTGTTGTTGTTGCACTTTTGGCCGGGGCCAGGCTTGAACCCGCCACCCCCGGTATATGGGGCCAGAGCCCTACTCCTTGAGCCATAGGCACTGTCCCTCTATTTCAATTTTTAAAAAGCAAATATGTAATAAGTAAAATGATGGCAGAATAATTAACAAGTTAACACCAATCAAAAGAATAGAGACCATATTAATATCAGACAAAGATTTCAGAATGGAAAAGTCATCAGGGGAAAAGCATGTAATTTCATAATGTTAAGGCAGTCAAATCACTAGAACATCAGTATAAAAAATGCATACTCCTAAAAACAGGGCCTCAAACTGTATGAAGAAAAAACTGATAAAACTACAAGAAGAGATTAGAAGATCAATTTTCAATAACTGATAAAACAATAATTGGATAGAGAAGACTTTAATGCTGTAAACAAACCTGACTTAATTGATATTTATAGAGGACTTTACTCAACGAGAGCAAACACACATTCTTTTCAAATGTGTACTAACCATTTACCAAGGGGCTAGAAAACAATGTTTAATAAATGTAAAAAGATTTCAGTAAGGCAAAATGTATTCTCTGACTACAGAATTGTCAGAAATCAATAACAAAAAGATATGTAGAATATTTATATCTATTTGGAAACCAAATCACAAAATTTGAAATAATGCCAGGGTCAAAGAAGAAATCAAAAGGATGATTAAAAATTACCGTATATACTCGAGTATAAGCCGAGTTTTTTCGGCACAAAATTTATGCCAAAAAACCCGAACTCGGCTTATACTTGGGTCATAAAGGTTATTTGATTCAGTGTGCGCACACCTAATCAAATGCACGTAGCCTCCAGTCGTCTTCTGCCGTCTACTTGAGGGGGCAGTGCTTCAGCTCAGTCCACAAGTCGTGGCTGAGCTGAAGAGGTAGGCGGCTGAACTTTACTGTATTCCACTGAACTATTTAACCCACAATATTTAATGGCACATTTAATTAAGTGAAAACCCCATTTAAGGCAGTAAGGTCTTATAAATAAATGTTTATAAATCCTGAATCCTTATAATCAGGGGTTTTGGAGTATAAGGATGCAGGATTTTTAACCATTTATTTACAATGCTCAACTGACAAAAGTCGGAAATCTAAAGAAGCCTGACATAGATCTGATAGCAA
>CAUYPK010070679.1:0-27896 GCA_963574355.1 Loris lydekkerianus
GAATTCAATAGCCTAGACTTTATACACAAATAATCTATTTAAACATTTCTAGAGCTTGTTTCAGGAAAATAGAAAACTTGTGTAAGGACTTCCTTAAAGCTGTAGGTTGTTCTATATTTCATTCTTTCAATCCATACATTCGTAAATTGTCTACCACTACTGCCCTGGGCACTGGGAAAACATCAGCAAATGAGAAAGGCAAAGTCCTTGCCCTCTAAAGAATTGCATTTTAGAAAGAAAATTATGTAAATATTAGTAAATGAATAAAACAATAAAGGACAAATGACAAAACTAATTAAAGTTTTTGACCTCCAGTCTTGGGCAACATTATCCTGGTGGAAAGCCAGGAGGGATAAGTTGCTGGCCTGTTGGGCCTCACGAGCGGCAGGAGACAGGTAGGAGTCCCCAGGTTATCTATTTCCTGCCTAGGTCCCGTGATTCTTGAAGCTCTTGGAAACACCTTCCAACTCCATTCCAGCTCTAATGACCTGCAGACAGCAGTACTCCAGACTGAAAGCACCACCTGGAACAGAGGCAGCACTCCCCTTACAGTGGGGGTGACTCCACCATCTCTCGCACTAGGCTCAGATTGGCCTGCCAATGGATACCTGCTGCAAAGATGCTGAAGACCTTTTAAACTTACCCACCAGTTTTGTTTTTGTTTTGAATGGAACAATTTATTTGGTTCTCTTCACCTGGGCTGATCACCAGGGACTTGCCTTGGTTATACCCTGGTAGTGTTGTTGTGATAGTGTGGGATTCTCTTTGCCAATTGTCACTTGTGGTGGTGCAATGGAGGGTCTTAGTTGCCTATATATCTCCACAGCTGAGTTTTTAGCCCAAAGCCACTCACTAGAATTGGGCAGAGATTATCTGACCACAGGTGAGCGCCATCTACCACCACTACACAAAGCACCAGAGTTTCAGACTGTAGTTCTGAATGAGAAATTGTAAATCTCTAAGGGAAAAGCTGCAATCACCAATTACAGTTCTTTAAAAAGGGACTGGTCAATTACAATTCTAGGTGCCCTGAATTCAATTGCACTTTGCCAGCTTCTTAGGCAAAGGCTGAACAAAAATCAGTAGGTGGAATTAGCAGAAGAACTATGGCAACATGAATAATTAGAGTACATCAGCTCCATTAAGGAATGACAAAGGAGACACAGAGAAGATCTCACTCATAAACAAATGGCTGAGATGTCAGAAAAAAAGTTCAGAATTTGGATCACAAATAAGACTAACATAATGGAGGCCAAAATTGAATTAGAAATTTTAGGAGAAATTCAAAAGTTGTGTCAAGAATTGAAGTCACAGACAAAAATCACCAAAGTTTTTTTGACACATTGAGGAAATAACTTGCAGGCCTAAAAAATCTGAACAATACATTAGAATTCCTCAGTAACAGAATGCAGAAGGCAGCAGAAAGGATCTCTGATACTGAAGATAAAGCTTGCCAATGCCACAAAATACTGAAAGAGGAATAGAAGTAGACAGCAAAAATGGATCGTTCCCTGAGAAATTGTGGAATCATTCCTAAAAAGCAAACATTCACTTCCAGAAATCACTGAAATAGAAGAGGCTGGTGTGAAATTCACAGATACTCTACTCAAAGAGATAATTGAGGAGCACTTAAAAAGCATGGCAAGAGATACTGAAATTCAGACAGCAGACTCTTTCAGAACCCCAGCACAACACAGTGCAAATAAAGCATCTTCTAGACACATTGTGATTATTTTCTACAAAGTTCATATGAAGGAGAAAATCCAGAAAACAGGCAGATGTAAGAAAATCATGTCATAAAAGGGGAAGAATAGTAGAATGATTGCAAATCTTTCTGCTGAACTTTTTAAGCCAGAAAAGAATGGTCACCAACCTTCAATCTTCTAAAACAAAACAACTTTCAGCCCAGCATCCTGTACTCAGCTAAATGAAACGTCATTTGTGACAGATAATTAAATAATTTAATGACATACACATGTTGAAAAAATGTGCCATAAACAAACAAACTCTACAGAAAATCTTCAGACCCATCCTCCATAATGACCAGCACAATGCTCTACCACCACAGTAAACTTATGCTGAAATTCTAGGCCAAAACCCAATTTCCACAGTGATGGAAATATTCAAAATGTCCACGGGTTTTTTGAAAAACTTAGCACAAATATACTAACAGGTTTATCAATACTCTCACTTAATGTGAATGGCGTAAGATTTTTTTTAAGAGGCACCTGCTGGCGGGCAACATAAAAAATTAACGAAAGATATATGGTGTATACAAAAATTTCATTTTACCCTAAAGATAGATGCATTGTGAAGGACTGGGCATCTGCAATCCAGGCCAATAGAAATCCAAAAATGGAAGGGGTGGAAGTTTTATTTGCATAAACACTAGGCTTTAAACAAAAAAAGGAAATGAAAGGCAAGAATGGCCACTTCATATTTGCTAAGGGCAACAGTCATAATGATGAGATGTCAATAGTGAACATTTATGTGTCCACCCAGAATGCTATTCAATTTATTAAGGTGACCTGGACAGACATAAGCAACCAAATGTCTTCGAGCACTATAATAGTTGAAAATTTGGACAGTTTTTTTGCAGTATAGAATAGATCATCCAGTAAGAAATTAAGTGAAGGAATTTTAAACTTAGACTTCTACAACTATTGAATTTAACAGACACCTACAGAACATTTCATCCTAAGTAAAGTGAATACATGTTCTTCTCATCAGCCCCTGGAACATTCTCCAAAAATTGATCACATTTAGGTCACAAGTCTAACCTTAGGAAATTTAGATGTATAGAAATTATACCTTGTTTTTTATTGGATCATCATGCAATAAAAGTTGAACTTACCAATAACAGATATCTACATAGACAAAGACATGGTAGCTAAATAACCTTAAGGGGAATGATATTGGGTCATCGATGAGATGAAAAGTAATTGCCACATTTTTGAAATAAAATGGGAATAAAGACACAAATTATAAGAACATATGAGATATTTCAAAGGCAGTACTGATAGGGAAATTTATAGCGTTGCAAGCTTTCCTCAGAGGAACCGAAAGAGAGGAAGTCAACAACTTAATGGGAAATCTAATGTAACTGGAAAAAGAATAACATTCCAATCCCAAACCCAGCAAAAGAAAAGAAATACCCAACATTAGAGCACAATTTAAATTGGAAACAGAGGAATTATTCAAAAGATCAATGAATGAAAAAGATGTTTTTTACAGAAGGTTAATAACATTGAAAACCTTTTATTAACCTTATTAGAAGAGTAAAATCCCTTATAACATCAGTCAGAAATGATCAAGGGGAAATGACAATAGACATCTCAAAAAATTCAAGTTTTTTGAAAAACTTAGCAAAAATACACTAACAGGTTTATCAATACTCTCACTTAATGTGAATGGTGTAAGATGTTTTTTTAAGAGGCACTTGCTGGTGGACAGCATAAAAAATTCAGGAAAAATATATGGTGTATACAAAAATTTCATTTTACCCTAAAGATAGAAGCAGGGTGAAGGAATGGGCATCTGCAATCCAGGCCAATAGAAATCCAAAAATGGAAGGTGTGGAAGTTTTATTTGCATAAACACTAGGCTTTAACCCAACAAAGGAAATGAAAGGCAAGGATGGTCACTTCATATTTGCTAACGGCAACAGTCATAATGATGAGATGTCAATAGCGAACATTTATGTGTCCACCCAGAATGCTACTCAATTTATTAAGGTGACCTGAACAGACATAAGCAACCAAATGTCTTCTAGCACTATAATAGTTGAAAACTTGGACATTTTTTTTGTAGTATAGAATTGATCATCCAGTAAGAAATTAAATGAAGGAATTTTAAACTTAGACTTCTACAACTATTGAATTTAACAGACACTTACAGAATGTTTCATCCTAAGTAAAGTGAATACATGTTCTTCTCATCAGCCCCTGGAACATCCTCCAAAAATTAATCACATTTAGGTCACAAGTCTAATCTTAGGAAATTTAGATGTATAGAAATTATACTTTGTTTTTTATTGGATCATCATGCAATAAAAGTTGAACTTACCAATAGCAGGTCATCATGCAATAAAAGTTGAACTTACCAATCTGCATACTCATACAAAGACATGGAAGCTAAATAACCTTAAGCGGAATGATATTGGGTTATAGATGAGATGAAGACTAACATTGCCACATTTTTGAAAAAAAATGGCAATAAAGACACAAATTATAAGAACATATGAGATATTTCAAAGGCAGTCCTGATAGGGAAATTTATAGCGTTGCAATCCTTCCTCAAAGGAACCGAAAGAGAGGAAGTCAACAACTTAATGGGGAATCTCATGTAACTGGAAAAGGAATAAAATTCCAATCCCAAACCCAGCAAAAGAAAAGAAATAACCAACATTAGAGCACAATTTAAATTGGAAACAGAGGAATTATTCAAAAGATCAATGAATGAAAAAGATGTTTTTTACAGAAGGTTAATAACATTGAAAACCTTTTATTAACCTTATGAGAAGAGTAAAATCCCTTATACCATCAGTCAGAAATGATCAAGGGGAAATGACAACAGACATCTCAAAAAATTCAAGTTTTTTGAAAAACTTAGCAAAAATATACTAACAGGTTTATCAATACTCTCACTTAATGTGAATGGCGTAAAATAACTTAGTGAATATTGTAAGAGAACTTTATTCTTCCAACTCTTGAAGACAGGATATTGCTATTGTAATAGGGATGGCATTGAATCAGTAGATTGCTCTGTGAAGTATAGACATTTTAACAAATGTTGATTTTTCCCAGCCATAAGCATGGTACATTCTTCCATTTGTTCAAGTCCTCTGCTATTTCTTTTTTTTAGGGTTTCATAATTTTCTGTATAAAGGTCCTTCATCTCTTTTCTGAGGTATATTCCTAGGTATGTCATTTTCTTTGTGGCTATGGTAAAATGAGTTGTGTCCTTAATTAGACTCTCATCTTGCCATTTATTGACCTATACAAAGGCAATTGACTTGTGGATATTGAGTTTTTATGTCCCAAGACAAGACTATTGTTTGATAATGTCCAAGAGTCTTGTGGTTGAGTATTTGCAGTTCTCTATGTATTTGATCATATCATCAGAAAAGATGGAGAGTTTGACCACCTCTGCTCCCATTTAGATGCCCTTTATTTCTTCTCTTGCTTAATAGTACTGGCTAGAATTTCCAGCAAGGTGTTCAATAGAAATGGTGACAAAAAACAACCTTGTCTGGTTTCAGAACTAAGTGGAGAAGCTTTCTGTTTAACTGTATACAGTAAAAATATTAGATGTAGGTTAGTCATACATAGCTTCGATCAGTTTAAGAAATTTTCCAGCTGCCTAAACTTTCGTGTTCTAATTAGAAAAAGATGCTACAATTAATCAAATGTCTTTTTTCTGCCTTTATTGAGAGAAACCTATAGGTTTTTGTTAGTTTTTTTGCTTCTGTTAATATGATGAATAACATATATGAATTTACATATATTAAAGCAGCCTTGTGTCACTGGAATGAAATCTTTTTGATACTAATGTATGACGTTTTGGATGATAAGGTGTAATCTATTGGCTAGGATTTTGTTGAGAATTTGTGCATCTATATTCATGAGTGAGATTGGTCTGAAATTCTGAAAGCTTTTGGTGGAGGGAGGGTAGTGGATGCATGTTAGAATGGGTACAGGCGAAACTACTAAATGCAGAATACAAATGCCTACATACAGTAACTGAGAAAATGCCATGAAGGCTATGCTGAACAGTTTGATGAGAATACTTCAGATTGTATATCAAAGCACATTATACCCCTTGATTGCACAGCTATGATTTAACAATAAAAATAAATTAAGAAAAAAAAAAAAACCTTTCCCCCGAGAAGCTATGCGTCAACATCAGCGCCTAGACCACCCTTTAAAGCATTTTTGCTAGGAGGAATTCAAACTTTTTGTAAGTCAAGTTCCTCTAGCCCCAAACTCCCAAGTAGGTGGGACTATAGGTGCTGGCCACAATGTCTGGATAGTTTTAGTAGAGACAGGGTTTCGCTCTTGCTCTGGCTGGTCTCGAACTCCTGAGCTCAAGTGATCTTCCTGCCTCGGCCTCCCAGAGTGCTGGGATTACAAGTAAGCCACCTCGCCCAGCTGAATTCACAAACTTAATTGTCAGACTTCATACAGTGACAGCTGTGATGGCCATTCCAGAAAAAGAGATCCAAAACTGCTTTGGGATGAATAATGTAAAAAACACTATATTAGGTGGATTATGAAAATGTGTTGTTAGCTTTCAACCTCGATGATGACCTACATCATGGTAGCGACTCATACTTTTTTGTCCTGCTAATACTTAAAACACACTGCCTTTTAGAGAGCTGACTGCTACTTAAAAAACTCTGCTTGCTTAAAACAAAAACAAAAGAATTAAAGTCAAACATACTTACTCTCCCATAGCCCATGGTGGACAGCAACATAAGGGAGGGAAATGTTTCTGCTGATCTTTGGCTTCAAGGATTAATACCAGATTTGGATATCGGTTAGTTAGATAATTGGTAAGGAATCCCATAAAGTTGTAAATGACATAAGCTTCATAGCATTCTCTGCAGGTATCCACATATATTGCAATGCTGGGATATTTCAAAGCTATCCACTATGAAAAAGCACAGATGTTAAAAACAGTTGTAGCTAAGATAAAATGAATTACCATTCCACTTTATGGTACTCACAATAAGCTAATTTTTAAACTTGAGACGTCTTGTCAAATACTTACATGAATTTATCATTATGAGGGCTACCAGACAATCTGTGAAATGAATTTTTAAAAGTAATAAACATCTTGGATATTGGTAAACAAAAAGATAAGTGGGGGGTAAAGAATAAATATAAAGAGAAGCTAAATTAGTACTTGAGTTGTTAAATATAATCTGAAATTATTCTTAATATGATCATAGAAAATGATGCTAAAGATATTTTCTTTGTATTTGATCAAATTAGTCATCTACAACTGAATGTGTATCCACTTAGGGAAGGTTTAAAAAATTTTTATTCCATATAAAAAGCTTAAATTAAAAAGCTGATAATATAATATAAAATAGTATATTCTTTAAAGGACTAAGGACTACTGATTTGAAAGTTTACAAGATGAAGCAGGCCAGGCGAGGTGGCTCACACCTGTAATCCCAGCACTCTGGGAGGGCTGGGGTGGGGGTGGGGGGTAGATTGCTTGAGCTCAGGAGTTCAAGACCAGCCCAAGCAAAAGTGAGACCCTATTTCTACTAAAAGTAGAAAAACTAGCTGGGTTTTGTGGCTGGTGCCTGTAGTCCCAGCTACTGGGGAGACTGAGGAAAGAAGATTGATTTAGCCCAAGATTTTGCTGTGAGCTATTATGCCATGGCACTCTGGCCTGGGGCAACAGAATGAAACTCTGTCTCAAAAAAAAAAAAAAAAAAAAAAAAAAAAGATTAAACAAAACAATTATGGGTTTTTAAAAATTAAAAAAACATTTTCCATTTTCTATAATTCTTCATGTTCTTTTTTAAAAAACTCACCATTATACTAATGACGATATACTTTATGTTGTTTATTACCACTAAAAACAAGTGAGTCTTTTTACTTTCCTTTATTAGTATGACTCTTTATTCTCAGAAACATGGTTTCATTACCCTATGCATTCTGTTAGTATAATTACTATCATCAAACATCTTAATGAAAAAAAATGAGAAATACTTACACTATCTAAACTGTATATGGGTACCATCCAAAGAATCCTATTTGGAGAGCAAAACATAAAGACATTTTATATCATATTTGTGAAATAAGCCAACACAACACTAGGAGAATCAAAATATATTAAGATTTACCTTATTATTGGTTTTTGTAGTTCAGGTTGTGTATAATGCACTAAGTGTTGCAATATCACCCACAGCGATATAGGTATAGTCAACAGCAAAAAGATTCCAGCAATAAACCAAGCTTTTGTGTGTATTCCAACCTTAAGAACAGAGTAACACAGTATAAGTTCTGATATTAAAACTAAAGAGCTGGATAAAATTTCTCTTTTTTTTTTTTTTGGAGATAGAACCTTGCTCTGTAGCCTGGCTAGTATACAGTGGCATCATCATAGCTCACTGCAACCTCTAGTTCCTGGGCCTAGGTTATCCTCCTGCCTCAATTTCCTGAGTAGCTGGCATTACCGTGCACATAATCATGCCTCACTAATTTCTCTACTTTTAGTGGAGACAGGGTCTCACTCTTGCTTAGGCTAGTCTTGGACTCCTGGGCTCAAGCAATCCTCCTGCCTCGGCTTCCCAAAGTGCTACAGGCCTGAGCCATCATCACACCTGGCTGAATATTTTTATTTCTTTCATTTTCTTTTTTTTGACTACTAGTTAAGCACAGTATTTATCAAATGATTATAGTGTTCACTTTTATTTCTTTTTAAAAAAACAACGTACTTGTGTTTTTGTGGAGGGAGAGAGTATTATTTTTCCTTATGCGGTTGACCATTTTCCTCATGTAGCCTTTCATAACAGCTTTTTATACATTAGAAATGTTAACATCTGCATCATCTCCCCTCAGGTTATTATGTATCTTTTATATTTGATTATTGTGCTTGGGGATGTACAGAAGTTTCAAAAATTTCTGCAAGCCTAATTTAGAAATCCTTTTATGGTTTATTCCTTTGCTTTTATGGCTGGTAAGTTAAAAATCTACCTACATTTTCTTCAAATTTTACTGTTAAACATTTCAGTAGGTAAACTCTTGCATGTATGAAAACAATGAATATTTATTTGAGTGCTGAATATTTGCTTGATAGCTTGCTGAATTCTGTATGTGCATTATCTCTTTTAACCATCCCACACCAACTGTTTGGTACTGCTGTATTACTATCCAAATTGTGTTTATATATACTACCCTTCTAATATATAATCATATCAACTCAGCATATCATTATTAAAAAAAAATCTCTAATTTCATCATTATCTGATCAATATTTTATCCTTTTTTTTTTTGAGACAGAGTCTTACTATGTCACCCTCCGTAGACTACCTTAGCTTCACAGCTCACAGCAACCTCAAACTCTTGGGCTTACGTGATTCTCTTGCCTCAGCCTCTCGAGTAGCTAGGACTACAGGCGCCTGTCACAACACCTGGCTATTTTTTGTTGTTGTTGTTGTTGTCATTGTTGTTTAGCAGGCCCGGGCTGGATTTGAACCTGCCAGCCTCGGTGTATGTGGCCGGTGCCCTAACCACTGAGAAACCAGGTGCTGAGTCCAATATTTTATTCTTTAAAAGCCCAATTTCTAAAAATACACTTTGAACCACCTCACCTTGAAAAAGAGTTGAAGTAATCTATGTACTTGCTTTCTGATAAAAACTTTATTGAATCTCTGTTCTATTTGGGGGGCCCTAGGACTGAATTTTATGCTAATTTGTAATCTGCCTTTAACAGTGGAAATCTTTTTTCTTTTTTTTAAAGAGGAAAAAAAATGGGCATTTATTTGTGATATTTGAGGAGTTTTTGAGCAGTTGATAATTAAAGTAGATCTGAGGTTGGTTGCAGCAGCTCACACCTGTAATCTTAACACTTTAGGAGGCATAGGCAGGAGGACTGCTTGAGGTCAGGAGTTTGAGACCATCCTGAGCAAGAGTGAGACCCTGTCTCTACAAAAAATAGAAAAATTAGCTGGATGTGATAGCATGTGCCTATAGTCCCAGCTACTCAGGAGGCTGAGGGATCCTTTGAGCCTTAGGGGTGGGAAACCTGAAGCCTCATGGCCATGTAGGGCCTTCTAGTTCCCTAGTGCGGCCCCTTGACCAAATCCAAATTTAACAGAACACATGTCTTTATTAAAAGGATTTGTTCTGTGAAGTTTGAATTCAGTCAAAAGGCTGGACTCCAGAATCTAGAAGGCCATGCGTCTAAAAGGAAGATCTGAAGTCCACAATCCTTAGTCTCATTGTTTTAAACAAGATCTATTTTCCTACACCATGACCAAAGATTGAAGCAGTAAAAAACAAAAAGTATGGAAAATAAATGTATTTTTATAACAACGAATTTCTACATTAAAATGTATATAAAACTTGGCTCGGTGCCTGTGGCTCAAGTGGCTAAGGCGACAGCCACATATACCTGAGCTGGCGGGTTCGAATCCAGCCCAGGCCTGCCAAACAACAATGACGGCTACAACCAAAAAATAGCCGGGGGCTGTGGCAGGCGCCTGTAGTCCCAGCTACTTGGGAGGCTCAGGCAAGAGAATCGCTTAAGCCCAGGAGTTAGAGGTTGTTGTGAACTATGATGCCACAGCACTTTACCCAGGGTGACAGCTTGAGGCTCTGTCTCAAAAAAAAAAAAAATAAAAAAATAAGTAAAATGTATAGAAAATTTGAAAAGCAAATACCAAAGACTTGCTAAATGCTTGGGATTCATTTAATGGGCACAGTATAAGGTAGATGGCACATCCTTTGGGTGCAGGACACAACTGCCAACACTGGCTCAATGCCTGTAGATTGTAGCTAGGGCACCAGCCATATGCACTGGAGCTGGCGGGTTCAAATCCAGCCTGGGCCTACCAAACAACAACAACTACAACCAAAAAAATAGCTGGGCATTGTGGTGGGCGCCTGTAGTCCCAGTACTTGGGAGGCAGAGGCGAGAGAATCACTTAAGCCCAAGAATTTGAGTTTGCTTTGTGTACCACTGGCACTCTACCCAGGGCAACAAAGTGAGATTCTGTCTCCAAAAAAAAAAGGAAAAAAGAAAAGAAAAGAAAGAAAGAAAGAAAAAAAATGATGGGGATTAATCAAAGCAGTAAATGAAAAGCAAATGTGTGGAGGTGAAGATTCTAAAAGGAATGTTTTAGCTGCCTGTGGTGGTGCCCACTTGTAATCCCAATTACTTGGGAGGCTGAGGCAGGAGGACTGCTTGAGCCCAGGAGTTTGAGGTTATACTGAGCAAAGATTATACCACTGCAATTCAGCCTGGTGACAGAGACCCTGTCTCTAAAAAAAAGTAAAATAAAAACAAAAACTCTAACCCAGTTCTAGGTTCCTAGAAGCATTCTACTGCTTCACTGTTAAAATGACTTGGCAACCATTTACATTAGTACCCCCAAAATGAAATACTTTGGTATAAATCTAGTAAAATATCTCAATATCTATCAGAAGAAAACTATAAACTCTAATGAAAGACATAAAAAATAGCCTAAATAAGTGGACGGATAGTTCTCGTTTGTGGAGAGGATACAAAGATTTTAAGATGTCTATACTTTCCAATCGTTTTCTATAGATTCAACTCAATCCCAATAACAATTTCAATAAGAAAAAATATAAAAGGAATGTTTGGTCATTTATTTGTCTGGTTTTGGCTTTGCTTAATTTCATTTAAAATTTGAGGACTGCAGTCCTCCCTTATCCTCAGAGGATGTGTTCCCTGTGAATGCTTGAAACTACATAGTTCTAACCCTTCCGTACATATGCTATATTTTTCCATATAGATACTTACGATAAAGTTTAATTTATAAATTAGGCACACATATTAACAAGAACTAATAAAATAGAACAATTATATATTGTAATAAGAGTCATTTAAAATTTATAAACTATTTATTTCTGAAATTTTCCATTTAATATTTTTGGACCATGGTGGACCACATGTCACTGAAACCATGGAAGGCAAAATTTCAAAAATGATCATGGAAAATAATAATAGTACAAGCATATTTTAGATCTTTTCTATTATAAGGTGATCATTAAGAATAGTATTGCTGGGCGGCACCTGTGGCTCAGTGAGTAGGGAGCCGGCCCCATATACCGAGGGTAGTGGGTTCCCAGTCCCAGCCAAACTGCAACAAAAAAATAGTCGGGTGTTGTGGCGGGCACCTGTAGTCCCAGCTGCTCAGGAGGCTGAGGCAAGAGAATAGCATAAGTCCAAGAGCTGGAGGTTGCTGTGAGCTGTGTGACGTCATGACACTCTACCGAGGGTGGGCAGTAAAGTGAGACTATCTCTACAAAACGAAACAAAACAAAAAGAATAGTATTACTAAGTCTTTTATTTTGGGGGGGAGGGGTTGATAGTCTCACTTTGTCGCCCTCAGGAGAGTGCCCTGGTGTCATAGCTCACAGCAACCTCAAACTCTTGCGTTCAAGTGATCTTCTTGCCTCAACCTCCCAAGTACTTGAGACCATAGGCATCTGCAATACTCAGCTAGTTTTAGAGACAGGGTCTTACTCTTGCTCGGGCTAGTGTTGAACTCCTGAGCTCAAGCAACCCACCTGTTTTGGCCTCCCAGAGTGCTAGAAATACAGGCATAAGTCACTGTGTCCAGTCCTCCTAAGTCATTTTAATGTTATTGGTTTAATGGTTTTTATTATTGCCTTAGTTCTAAAAAGTAGAACCTGGTAGTAGACTTAAGAAAAAAAACGATGTGGGGCAGCACCTGTGGCTCAGTGAGTAGGATGGCAAGTTTGAACCTGGCCCTGGCCAAACAGCAATAAAAAAATAGCCAGGCGTTGTGGCAGGCGCCTCCCTACTTGGGAGGCTGAGGGAAGAGAATTGCCTAAGCCCAGGAGTTGGAGGTTGCTGTGAGCTGTGACGCCACTGCACTCCACTGACAGTGACAAAATGAGACTGTCTCAAAAAAAAAAAAAAAAAAAAAAAAAAAAAAGAGACAATGTGATTATGACTAATGAAGACCAGGCATCCTCACTGTGCTGTAAAAAAGTTTTTCAAATAATGACAAAACAAGTGACCAGAGAATTAAGTCATTATGGTATAGTCATACCAATTCAAAAATCCTGTACCATACAGAGTTGGTATCAATTTTTACAGTGCAGGTGGTAATTTAGTCTCAGAAAAAACATTATCTCTTCATATTAATGTCAGTAATTTTAATTATTGGTTTATAGTTTTGATTTTTGAGGTCTATAATAAGCCATAAGCATAGGAAATTTAACCTATTTTACATATGTACAATTTTTAATAACATTATAACTCAACACTAGGTATCTCTATATATTATTACATTCATTTTAATTTTATATTTATCTCTAATTTATTAAATTTTGAGACATTGATATAAAGATATTATTAACCTTACTTTTTTTTTTTTTGAGACAGAGTTTCACTTGTTGGCCTTTGGTAGAGTGCTCAGGAGTCACAGCTCACAGCAACTCAAATTCTTGGTCTCAATAGATTCTCTTGTCTCAGACTCCCAAGAAGCTGACACTACAGGTGCCCATCACAACATCTGGCTATTTTCAAAGATAGGGTCTCGCTTAGGCTCAGGCTGGTCTCCAACCTGTGAGCTCAGGCAATCCACTCGCTTGGGCCTCCCAGAGTGCTAGGAAATAAGCATGAGCCACTGTGCCTGGCCTATTAACCTTACTGGCCATGAGGTTTTTTTTTTTTTGTTTTTTTTGGGCTCACAAAATGAGGAGGATAAGTAGGTTTTTTCTAAGGTAACATAAGGCAAGAAGAGAGGAAAGAAAAAACCCTTAAAGACAAGCATCTAGGAGTTAAGTTAACTCTCCTTCAGCCAAATGCTTCAAAACAAGAGTGGAGACTTATATTAATGACTGTCTCGGCCTAATTTTCCTGAAGCAAGAGAGCCAAACTGACAGAATAGCCATTTGGGGCATAAGGATGAATGGGAAAATGTATAAAGGCGACAGAGCAATGTGCCATAATATGTGCATTTAACCTACTTGACTTCAATTATGTGTGCTCAGCCAAGAGAGTGAAAGAAACAGTTTAAACAGTGCATTTGGTCATCCTGCCATTCTAATAAATGAGTTTATACCCTGTGGGCAAGAGATGAGCTTCCAAAACTCTGAGATAATAAATTTCTATTGTTTAAGACAATCAGTCTATGGTATTTTCTTATGGCAGCTTGTGCAGAGTAAAATAAACTCCCACATATCTGCAGATCTTTCTAAGCTCTTGACTTGCATATCCATCTGCATATTTGACATGCCTATTGGAATGTCTGATTAAACAAGATATCCATAACAGAACCCAGTTTCAATCAAACCTGTCCCTAATACTCAATTTTCCATCTCAACTGGCACCATCATTTACTCAGTTGTTCAAGTCAAAAACCTGATAATCATCTTTGATTTCTTCCTTTCTCACTGTTTCTCCTCAATTCAATCTACCACCAAGTCCTATTTGTTCACTTCCAAAGACACTTAATATTCACTTTTCTATGTCTACTTCTTGATCTAGGCCATAAATCATACTACCTCTCTGCTGCCACACAAGCTTTCTAACTTCTCTTCATTCCCACTTAATTTTCCATAGCAGGTAGAGTGGTCTTCTAAGTTGTGCAGTTAAGAGTGCTCTGCCTGTTAACTTCTCAGACCTTTGTTTTTAGTTCCCTCCATAGCATTTTGTTTGCAATTTTATTTGACCAATTTGTTTTTGTTGGTTGCCTTTGTCTCCTGTCTCAATGGCTAACTTCCACGAAGATTAGGTACCGTGTTTATATCTCTTACCATACAGTATACTCAGTCATGTGGGCAGAAACATGGGGAAAGAAAACTGAGCAAAATATGTACTGTGGTAGGTGGTGGTAAGTCTTATGCAGAAAAATAAAGTAGGGAAGGGAATATGAAGAACTGAGAAAGTGAAGCTCGCAAGTTTAAATATAGTAGTCAAGTGACATTTGAGTAAAGACCTGAAGGATGTAAAGGAATAATAATATCTGAGGAAAGGGCATTCTATGAAGGGGGAACTTTTAGTACAAGGCATCTAAGGAGGTAGCATGCCTGGCATGCTTGAGCAAAGCCAGTGTATGGTGGAAGCCTAGGACTTGAGGAAAGAAAAGTGAGGGGAGGATCAGGTGGGAGTGGTGTCAGAAGATGTTGGGCCTTGATGGCCACAGTTAGGATATTGGCCTTTACCCTGGGACCAGGAGTGATTGAAGATGAAACACATAATGTGACTTATGTTTTAACTGGTTACTCTGCTGTGTTGAGAAGAGTCCTGGCAGGGCATGTTGAGAACTTGGCTCAAAGTGTCAGCAGTGGAGACTGCAGAATAAAATTTTTCTTAAAAGATGGGGGCACTTAAAAACTATAGTTGAAACAGAGAAGTCCTAAACTGGGGTGATATTATGCACACAATTAATCTTAAAAGCTGCTCCTATACCATACTCCAAGGAAAATACTTCAAAGTAAGAAAACCCTATTTGTATTAAAATTAAAACTTGTCAGATGTAGAACACAAATGTCTTAATGCTGTAATTGGGTAAAAGAGGTGAAAGCTATGTTGATTGGATGTAAGCATTCCAATTTGTACAAATAATTAACACATCAAATCCCATAATGGCATAAATGTATTTATGATCTATGTACAAATGACTTAATAGAAATTTTTTTAAAAAAGTGTTAAAAAATGTTTATACCTGAATTTTAGTAGACAAATTATGGAAATAATGTAAATATCTAACGAATGGGAAATATTTAATGGAGCTGAATGTTTCATTACATTGAAAACAACTATATGGACTGTGCCAGTATGGGAAAGTCAATAAAAAATAATTTGGTGAAAATATAGAAGGAAAATGCATATTAATTACATTTTGTTTAACTATGTAAAAATCATTTCCACAATAAAGTAGGGCCTAAAATAGCTGGTCTTGTCATAGTTCTTGTAAAATAGGTGTTTCTAGTTTTTACTAATTCAAATTTTTAAAGTTCACTAGACAGTTTTTATAGAGTGTATATCTCAGTTAAGTATTTACCTTCCAGCTGGTAGTACTTTACTGATGTCACAATAAGAACATGACATCAAAAATTATACAGGGGACTTTTTGCAAAAACCTTGTTGCTTAAGAGCTTATTTCAGAAGTAAAAACACAGAACAAAGTTATACCAGCTAGAACACTTTAATTCAGGAAACTAGTTAAAAGCTAATAAAATTCAATACATAGGGCCAGGCGCAATGGCTTACGCCTGTAATCCCAGTACTCTAAGAGGCGGAGGCGGGTGGATTGCCTGAGATCTCCGGTTCAGACCAGCCTGAGCCAGCGCGAGACCCCGCCTCTAAACACAGCCGGGCGTTGTGGCAGGCAGCTGCTTGCAGTTCCAGCTACTCAGGAGACTGACACAAGAGAATCGCTTGAGCCCAGGAGTTTGAGGTTGCTGTGGCGTCAGAGCTCACACCTACCGAGGGCGACAAACTGAGACTCTATCTCAAAGGAAAAAAAAAATTCAATACACAGTTTTTAAGGTAGGAAGTTCAATATCTGAAGAGATCAGATTTTAGTAATAAAATTACTTTATTTTCAGATAACTGATGAATACTTGCCAAACAATGTCCTTATATTAATAGATCCCATTTCCCCCACCTGGTCCCACCACATGTAGATAACTTTGAAGAACTGTGAACAAGAGAACAGACAGGTTTATATGGTAAGACTGGGCTCATTTATCAGACATGGATGGTTTTCAGGATACTAAGTCCGGGTAACCAGGGTAAAAATGGGCAAGAGTGTCTCTTTCCCAAACTTGGATGGGTGGAAGAAAAGGTGGAGGCGATGGAGCAGGGCCCTCTTACCTCCAGTTTCTGTAATTCCCACACACATAGGGGAACCGCAACCACTATGGACACCAGGTAGATGACTACTGCTAAAGGTCGAATCCACTGTCTCCAGTTCCTCCAGGTACAAGTGCAAGGCATCTTTTCGCATAAATCAGCTCCGAGTGGCAAGGAAAAAGAGCTCGAAGGAGATTGTAATGAGGAGCCCTGTTCACTGATTATTTTGTCAACCCGCATGCTACGGAGAAGGAGCCGTCGGGCTTCACCAAAAGCGCAAGCCGCCGCCCTGGCCGGAGCTGTGCTTTCTGCTGCTGTTGCTGCAATTGCGGCCTCTCAGGGTTCTACCGGGGAGCAGTGCGAGCAGCATCCTCCCTTCCGCAGCCCGCGTCTACCTGGTTACTGCAGTGGAATCCCCGGCGGAGCCGCTCCCTCACCTAGTGATCGCCCAGAGCTCCGCCTGCACCATGGCCTCGAGAGCGGCGCCGACCAGGACCGGCTTCCCAAAACCCCGTACGCTCCGGTTCTGCCCCGCAGCTGCCCGCCCGCCTGCTCTTTTCTTTAGGGTTCGCGCTTCCTCCCTCCGGTATTTGTCGGGGTCTCTTCGCCTAATTCTGCTGGTAGATTAGGCCCTAAGATCTTCTCACTCACTCGCACCGGACATCCCCTACAGCGGAACCCAAGGCCAAACCCGGTCTTTCGGCTCCTTTCCGCTTCCGCCCCTGATGTCTGAGGCAGGCGATTTGTCATCAGTGCCAAAATAGACCCGCCCCATCCGGCTCGCTTTATACTCTCTGATTGGTCGCCTGCGGGGGCGGGGCTGTAGGATTGCGTACCCGGTTTAGGAGGAGAAGGTGGGTGGAATTGAAGTTGGCGGACTTGCTGTCTCAGGGCCCACTGACCTGTGAGCAAGATTCTGGGAGCTGCAGCAATTGTTTGAGGACACTTGGGGAACGCTGGCTACATTCTTTTGCAACGGATAGTTAATTTGGAGTCGAACTGAAAGAGAAGTCCTTTTTCTGCATAAAAGATCCCGGATTCTAAGAGTGGATTTTGAAGCCAGTTGGAATGAGAAGACAGAATGGGAAACGTCCGCAGAGTTTTCTGTCAGTTGCTAAAATCTAGGGGTAGGCCTGTTAGTTAATTCTGGATCCTGCAGAAAGATCATTCTAAAGGTTTAATTTTAGAAGCAGCCGCAAAGACAGAATGTCCTTTTCGCATTTGGAACTGGTATTGAATACTCTTACTCATTTAAGTTTCAAAAGGTTGACATTCCAGCTGACAAAGGAATTTTATGTACTTAAAGCTTTTAGCTAAACCTGTAGAGCAAATAAAATGACAAATGGTATCTTAAAGTCTTTATAAGCCATTAGAGCAAATATCTACTTCTCAATGAGCTTTACGAACGTGTTTGATAGTCATTTTGGGAGGTACAGGCACTGTACTAAGTTCTTTGCCTATCGTATGAGTTCTGCACAACGATCCTGAGAGATAAACAGTTTTCTGTTTCATCGATGAGAACATTTCAGGTGGTTAATTTGGCCAAACTTAGCTAGTGAGCTCATGATTAACTGCCACTGAGCTAGTAAGTAGTAGTGCTGAGAAGCTAATGTTGGTTTCTCTGACTCGAAAGGGCCTTATATTTAAACATTTGACGTGTCAGCACCTTCCATCCTGGGAATTTCTGCCTAATGGCCATCTGGACAAGAAGGCCTGAAATATTGAGTACACCTAAGCCCAGGATCTCACAGAGACATCAAGGGAATATTCTGTTCTAGACAAGTCTGGAGCTTGTCTCTTGCACCTGTCTTTCCAGTTTTTAACATCTCCATTTTACATCTTGATCTTTTTAAATACAAACTGCTTCCTTAAAGAGGAAATAGGCCTTTGTTCTTCCTAAGCTAACTTAGAAAATTGAAATAGTTTTTTAAAAAAAATTTCCTTTTTGTTAAGTTAATGCCTGCTTTGTTGTTAAAGTTTAGAAAATAGAAGAATAATGAAGAGAAAGTTAACTGTATCCTACAATCAACTATAACTACTCTTTACTTTTTTTTTTTTGTACACAGTTTAGGCTTCCTTAAATAGGTTGTATGCACAGATTGTGCTTTCAACCACAGTGTTTTTGCCACCTATAATAATCTTCCCCATTTTTTCTCATGGGAAAAACTTTTTCACCTAATTTTTTAAACCTTCTTTTATCTTCCCTCTCTCACTCCATGTGTTCTTATAGTACTTATATGTTGTGTTATTATTGTTTGTCTTTTAAATTGTGAGTTCCTTGGAGCAAGCTAAAATTCTAAAACCTTCAGAAAAAAGCAAAGGAAAGAAGAGAGGAGACTGTCAGTTGTACAAATTTCACACCCCAGTTTATGAACTGGGGTTCATTTATGGTAATGTTTCTTCAGATCAACAGAGAAAGTTGGGGGGGCGGGGGGAAGTACATGCCAATCTGAAAATCTGAAATCCAAAATGTTCCAAACTCTGAAACTTTTTGAGTGCCAATATGATGCTCAAAGGAAATGTCCTTCGGAGCATCTTGGATTTGGGATTTCTCTTCAGCCAGTAAAAGTAATATAAATATTCCCAAATCTGAAATCTGAAATACTTTGGGTCCCAAGCATTTTGGGTTAAGGTATTCTCAACATGTATGTGTGTGTGTGTGTGTGTGTGTGTGTGTGTGTGTGTATACAAATGTGTATATACAGAGGTGCCAAAAAAATGAATACACATTTCAAGAAAGGAAAAAACTATGTTAAAATTGAAATAGAGTCTAAGAGATACAAGATACAAGGTAAGAAACACTATTGGTTTATATTGAGTATCATAATTTTAATTTTTTTTCTTAAAATGTGTATGCATTTTTTGGTACTCTCTGTATATCTATATAGTAGATAGGGATATGTAGTGAGTTGTTCATTTAGTTAAATTTATTTACTCCTAACAATTAAATTTTATTTTGAAATTGTCTATTTTTTAATAAGATGATAATAGTAGTTCTTCAGATGTTCTTACTTTGGGGAAAAAAAGTTGGTAACTTTATTTGCCCACCATTTGGTTTATTTCTGAAATTTTTCTTGACCCATGACATCCTAAAATCTAGTAGTCACTGATAGAGAATGGCTACTAGTGTTAGCAACTATAATGCTGGTGTGATTCTA
Source organism: Loris lydekkerianus (assembly GCA_963574355.1). Classification (NCBI taxonomy): domain Eukaryota; kingdom Metazoa; phylum Chordata; class Mammalia; order Primates; family Lorisidae; genus Loris; species Loris lydekkerianus. The sequence continues at coordinate 19,698 of CAUYPK010070679.1, forward strand.
ATCTGTTTAGTTTGCTTGCTATAGGTATTCTCTATATTTTGTCTGGATATGACTATTCCTAAGCCTAAGGGTGAAGCTGAGCTTGACAGTGTTTGGAAAATAAGTGGTTATAAATGGCAGATGGTACTAGGGTCAAAAGCAAGCTGTTAGTTAGCCTTGATGCAAATTATATGGATTAAGTGAAATTTCTCTTTGTTAGTGCATCCCATGAAAATAGGAGGAATTTTGTCTTTTTTAGATGATAAGTTGGATTGGTCTCACTAATCATAGTGGTGGCATGTGCCTGTAGTTCCAGCTACTCAGGGGGCTGGGGCAGGAGGATCACTTGAGCCCAGGAGTTTAAGATTGTGGTGAGATACAATGATGCTACTGTATTTTAGTCTGGGAGACACAGCAAGACCCTTATCTCAAAAAATAAAATAAGAATAGGTTAAATTAATAAAAAAAGAATAGGTTAAATTCACTTTGAGGGATCCTGGAAGGTAGATGTTGTTAATCTTTTGGCACATATCTCCATATCTCTCTGTATAAATATGACCATGGTGTTTTTAAAACCTAGTTGCAACTTCTTTGATATTCTTCCCATAAAAAGATAGAGGCTGTGTTCTCTTTCTTGAAATCTGGGTGGGCTTGTGACTGAGTTGACCAAAAGAATATGGTGAAAATGACCATAGTCACTATATGTGACTTCTGAGGCTAGGTCATAAAAGGCCATGCAGTTCTGCTTTGCTGGAACACTAACTTTTGGAATTCTCAGACATCATGTAAGAAGTCCCACTACTGGAGGTTGGCATGCTGTGAGAATGCCCAAGACCCATCGAGAGCCCCTGGAAGACACGTGAGTTGACAGTCACAGCTGGGTCAGCCCAGTCCAGGTGTCAGTCATGTGAGTGGATGAGCAGATTTCAGTCCCTCACTGCCCCCCACCCCCCCATTCCTGTCACTCTTCAGCTGTTCCAGACTTCCCAGCTGAGGTCCTAGACACAAGGACTGGAGACAAGCCATCCTTGCTCTCCCTTGTTCTAAGTCCTGAGCTGAAGAATCCATGAGTGTGAGGTGACGGAGCTCCCCACATGAAGCACATGAAGTGAGCGTGGTAAGGGTTAATTAGCTTTTGCTAACACAGAAGCAGCTTTTGCAAACAGCAAATAGGCTAGACAGAGGGCTGGGCTCCCCTGAACATACACAGAGCACGTTTCCATGGAAACAAAATATTTCCAGAAACAATGGCTCTGAAGTCATGCATTCCGTCAGACCTGGCGGTCACAGGTGTTACACCCTCACTCCTAGAGTCATGGATCAGAGGTTGACATATGTGAAAACATTATGTCTCAAAGAGCCTTAAGGTCTCTGTGCTGTGGAGAAACAAAGCCATAAATCTAAACTGGGTAAACTGAATGTGCTTATGAGGAGTTTGACTTCCTCATTTCCCTTGCAGTTTCTGTGTTATGTTTAATCAGATTTGTAGTTAGAGTTGATGCATGTCTGAGAGGAATGTAAAAAACAGAAGAAATTGTGTTAATGTGGAGATTTGATATTTACCCACAAGTTAATTTTAGATAGAGTAAGTTAGGTAAGATTTAGGTAATAATAAAGTTTATAGATTAAGTTTCTACGTGACCACCAATGTATATCAGGTGGCACAAAACAAAGTTTCTTTGCTACAGGCCATCTTCTGTGCGTGTAGTCACTCATTCCTGGGCCCCTCAACATTGCAGGAGCGAGCTCACACTGTGGCAAAGCTGCTGACTCTCTCATGTCTCTGATCACACAACACATGTGTGTAATAAAAATTGTTGTTTTATTTAACTAAGTTTAGGGTTATTATGCATCTCTTCCAGTGAATAGATAACCAATGTCTTTTGTCAATGGATTTATATATCCTATACCTAATCTAAAAGATGTTTCTTACAGTTATTTTCTGCTTCCAGTAGACTTTTAGCCTTAGATAAAGTCTCTCAGGGATTTTCTTTTTTTCTTTTTTCTTTTTTTTTTTTATTATTAAATCATAGCTTTGTACATTAATGTGATCATGGGGCACCATACACTGGTTTTATAGACCATTTGACTCATTTTCATCACACTGGTTAACGTAGCCTTCCTGGCATTTTCTTAGTTACTGTGTTAAGACATTTATATTCTACATTTATTAAGTTTCACGTGTACCCTTGTAAGATGCACCGCAGGTGTAATCCTACCAATCACCCTCCCTCCACCCATTCTCCCCCCTCCCTCCCTCTCTCCCTTCTCCTATTCTTAGGTTATAACTGGGTTATAGCTTTCATGTGATAGCCATAAATTAGTTTCATAGTAGAGCTGAGAACATTGGATACTTTTTCTTCCATTCTTGAGATACTTTACTAAGAAGAATATGTTCCAGCTCCCTCCATGTAAACAGGAAAGAGGTAAAGTCTCCATCTTTCTTTAAGGCTGCATAATATTCCATGGTGTACATATACCACAATTTATTAATTCATTCATGGATCAATGGGCACTTGGACTTTTTCCATGATTTAGCAATTATGAATAGGGCTGCAATAAACATTCTGGTACAAATATCTTTGTTATAATGTGATACTTTGTCTTCTGGGTATATGCCTAGTAGAAGAATTATAGGATTGAAAGGCAGATCTATTTTCAGATCTCTAAGTGTTCTCCAAACATCTTTCCAAAAGGAATGTATTAATTTGCATTCCCACCAGCAGTGTAGAAGTGTTAGGGATTTTCTTTTTTTTTTGGGGGGGACAGAGTCTCACTTTGTCACCCTCCATAGAGTGCTGTGGCATCACAGCTCACAGCAACCTCAAACTCTTGGGCTCAAGCGATTCTTTTGCCTTAACCTCCCGAATAGCTGGGACTACAGATGCCTGCCACAACGCCTGGCCATTTTTAGTGACAAGGTCTTGCTCTGGCTCAGGCTGGGCTTGAACCTGTGAGCTCAGGCAATCTACTACCTCAGCCTCAGCCTCCCAGAGTGCTAGGATTACAGGCATAAGCCACCAGGCCCAGCCCTCAGATTTTTCTTCTTTTAGGAATATGTTGGCTCCAGATTCTGAGATTGTTCTAGCCAATCGAGTTAAGTGAGTTTTAGATTGACCTCTACCTCCCCTAGCCTTCCCCATGTCTATAACAGATAACACTGGAGATACTTGTTATGTAGTGTTTGTATGTATGTATGTCTTTATATACCTCATACCTCATCTTAGACTTCACTCAAGTATTTTTCCTGTATATAAATACTATAGTTGCATTTATAAATTTAATAAATTTTTATAAATCATAAAATTTATACATTTTTGTAAATTTAATAAACATTAAGTATGAAAATCTGTTTAATATGTTCAGGATCAAATAAAAGTGAATTTCAAGGACTTAGAAAAGGGTTTGAGTATTTCATATCATTTTGTTCATTTTGTTTAGTGGGTCTTATGATTCAGAGCAGGGATCGGCAAACTAATTCTGGTCTACAGTTTGTTTCTGTGTGGTTCATGAGCTAAGAATGGTTTTTATGGTTCTTTCTTTCTTTCTTTTTTTTTTTTTTGTAGAGATAGAGTCTCACTTTGTCACCCTCAGTAGAGTGCTGTGGCGTCTCATAGCTCACAGCAGCCTCTAACTCCTGGGCTTAGGTGATTCTTTTGCCTCAGCCTCCAGAGTAGCTGGGACTACAGGCGCCCGCCACAATGCCCAGCTATTTTTTTTCTTGTTGTTGCAGTTTGGCTGGGGCCGGGTTTGAACCTGCCACCCTCGGTATATGGGGCCAGTGCCCTACTCACTGAACCACAGGCGCTGCCCTATGTTTCTTTTTTTATTGTGGTAAAATATACATGACAAAAGTTGATCATTTTAATCATTTTAAGGGTATAATTCTGTGGCAGCAAGGACGTTCACATTGTTGCACAACTGTAACCACTCTCCATTTCTGGAACTTTTTATTACCCCAGACAGAAACCTTGCACTCATTAAATAGTAACTCCCCATGATGCCTTGTCCCCAGCCCTTGGTCACCATTGTTTTACTTTCTGTCTCTTTGAATTTGGCTATTCTAGGTAATTCACCTATGTGGAACCACACAGTATTTGTCCTTTCGGGTGTGGCATATTTCACTGAGATTAATGTTTCTAAATTGCAACCATATTGTAGCAGATGTCAAAATGTCCCTCTGTAAGGTTGACTAATATTCCATTGTCTGCATGTACTGCACTGTGTTCATTCATCTGTTCAGGGACACTGGGTCGCTGCTTCTACCTTGTCCCTAATGTGAGTAATGCTGCTGTGTACGCTGTTGTACAAGTTCCAGCTTTCAATTTGGTTTTTACATTTTTAAAGAGTTATAGAAAAAAAAGAATAATTCAAAATATTTAGTATTTTAATTTTTGCAGAAAAAGGCTGCCAAGCCCTAATTTAGAGTAAATTTGGTTTTTTTTTGAAAAAAAATTTTTTTTATTAAATCATAGCTGTGTATATTAGTGCGATCAAGGGGTACAATGTGCTGGTTTCATATACAATCTGAAATATTTTCATCAAGCTGTTTAATATAGCCTTTGTGGCATTTTCTTAGTTATTGTATGAAGACATTTAGTAAGTTTCGCCTGCCGCCATTCTAAGATGCACCATAGGTGTGACCCCACCCATTACCCTCCCTCCACCCTGACTTCCCCCCTTCCTTCCCCTCCCTTGGCCCTTTCCCCATATTCTTGTGCTATAGTTGGGTTATAGCCTTCATAAGAAAGCTATAAATTAGCTTCATAGTAGGGCTGAGTACATTGGATACTTTTTCTTCTATTCTTTAGATACTTTGCTTAGAAGAATATGTTCCAGCTCCATTCATGTAAACATGAAAGAGGTAAAGTCTCCATCTTTCTTTAAGGCTGCATAATATTCCATGGTATACATGGACCACAATTTATTAATCCATTCGTGGGTCAGTGGGCACTTGGGCTTCTTCCATGACTTAGCAATTATAAATAGGGCTCTAATAAACATTCTGGTACAGATGTCTTTGTTATATTGTGATTTTTGGTCTTCTGGGTATATACCTGGTAAAGGAATTATAGGATCGCATGGCAGGTCTATTTTTAGATCTCTAAGTATTCTCCAAACACCCTTCCAAAAGGAACGTATTAGTGTGCATTCCCACCAGCAGTGTAGAAGTGTTTCTTTTTCTCCACATCCACACCAACATCTCGGGTTTGGGGATTTTGTTATGTGGGCTCATTTTACTTGAGTTAGATGATATCTCAAAGTAGTTTTGATTTGCATTTCTCTGATAATTAAGGATGATGAGCATATTTTCATATGTCTGTAGGCTGTGTGCCTGTCTTAATCAGAGAAGTTTCTCTTCAAGTCCCTTGCCCAGCCTGAGATGGGATCACTTGTTCTTTTCTTGCTTATACGTTTGAGTTCTCTGTGGATTCTGGTTATTAAACCTTTGTCAGAGATATAACCTGCAAATATTTTCTCCCATTCTGAGGTCTGTCTTCTTGCTATGGTTACTATGTTCTTAGCTGTGCAGAAGCTTTTTAGTTCAATCAGGTCCCAGTAGTGTATTTTTGATACTGCTTCAATTGCCTGGGGGGGGTCCTCTCATAAAATATTCCCACAGGCCAATACCTTCAAGAATTTTCCCTGCACTTTCTTTAAGTATTTTTATAGTTTCATGTCTTTTTTATTTTTATTTTTATTTTTTTTAGGTAATCATAGCTGTGTACATTAATGTGATCATGGGGCAACATACACTGGTTTCATAGACCGTTTGACACATTTTCATCACACTGGTTAACATAGCCTTCCTGGCATTTTCTTAGTTATTGTGCTAAGACATTTACAGTCCACATTTACTAAGTTTCACATATACCCTTGTAAGATGCATCGCAGGTGTAATCCCACTAATCCCCCTCCCTCTGCCCACCTCCCCCCTCCCTCTCCTCCTTTTCCTCCTTCCCCCTGTTCTTAGGTTATAACTGGGTTATAGCTTTCATATGAGAGCCATAAATTAGTTTTGTAGTAGATCTGAGAACATTGGATACTTTTTCTTCCATTCTTGAGATACTTTACTAAGAAGAATATGTTCCAGCTCCCTCCATGTAAACATGAAAGAGGTAGTCTCCATCTTTCTTTACGGCTGCATAATATTCCATGGTGTACATATACCACGATTTATTAATCCATTCGTGGATCGATGGGCACTTGGGCTTTTTCCATGATTTAGCAATTATGAATAGGGCTGCAATAAACATTCTGGTACAAATATCTATGTTATGATGTAATTTTTGGTCTTCTGGGTATATGCCCAGCAGAGGAATTATAGGATTGAATGGCAGATCTATTTTTAGATCTCTAAGTGTTCTCCAAACATCTTTCCAAAAGGAATGTATTAATTTGCATTCCCACCAGGAGTGTAGAAGTGTTTCCTTTTCTCCACATCCATGCCAACATCTCTGGTCTTGGAATTTTGTGATATAGGCTAATCTTACTGGAGTTAGATGATATCTCAAAGTAGTTTTGATTTGCATTTCTCTGATGATTAAAGATGATGAGCATTTTTTTCATTTGTCTGTAGGCCACACACCTGTCTTCTTCAGAGAACTTTCTCTTCAATTTCCTTGCCCAGCCTACGATGGGATCACTTGTTCTTTTCTTGCTTATACTTTTGAGTTCTCTATGGATTCTGGTTATTAAACCTTTGTTGGAGACATAACCTGCAAATGTCTTCTCCCATTCTGAGGGCTGTTTGCTTGCTTTACTTACTGTGTTCTTGGCTGTGCAGAAGCTTTTTAGTTTGATCAGGTCCCAGTCGTGTATTTTTGAAGCTGCTTCAATTGCCTGGGGGGGTCCTCCTCATAAAATACTCACCCACATCAATTTCTTCAATGGTTTTCCCTGTACTCTCTTCTAGTATTTTTATAGTTTCACGTCTTACGTTTAAATCTTTAATCCAGTGAGAGTCTACCTTAGTTAATGGTGAAAGGTGTGGGTCCAGTTTCAATCTTCCGTAGGTTGCCAGCCAGTTCACCCAGCACCGTTTGTTAAATAGGGAATCTTTTCCCCACTGCATATTTTTAATTGGCTTGTCAAAGATCAAATAATGGTAAGTAGCTGGATTCATCTTTTGGTTCTCTATTCCGTTCCAGACATCTACTTCTCTGCTTTTGTGCCAGTACCATGCTATTTTGATCACTATCGATTTATAGTATAGTCTGAGGTCTGGTAGTGTGGTTCTTCCTGGTTTGTTTTTATTTCTGAGTAATGTTTTGGCTATTTGAGTTTTTTTCTGATTCCATATAAAACGAAGTATTATTTTTTCAAGATCTTTAAAGTATGACTGTGGAGCTTTAATAGGGATTGCATTAAAATTGTATATTGCTTTGGGTAGTATAGACATTTTAACCATGTTGATTTTTCCCAGCCACGAGCATGGTATGTTTTTCTATTTCTTAACATCCTCAGTTATTTCTTTTCTTAAAGTTTGATAGTTCTCATTGTAGAGATCTTTCACGTCCTTTGTTAGGTATACTGCTAAATATTTCATCTTCTTTGGCACTACTGTGAAAGGAATAGAGTCCATGACTGTTTTTTTGGCTTGGGTATTGTTGGTATATATAAAGGCTACAGATTTATGGGTATTAATTTTGTAGCCTGAAACATTGCTGTATTCCTTGATCACTTCTAAAAGGTTTGTAGTTGAATCTTTGGTGTTTTCCAGATATACAATCATATCGTCTGCAAGAGTGAAAGTTTGATGTCTTCTGACCCTATGTGGATACCCTTGATCGCCTTTTCTTCCCTAATTGCAATGGCTAAAAACTTCCATTACAATGTTAAAGAGCAATGGAGACAATGGGCAACCTTGCCTGGTTCCTGATCTAAGTGGAAATGATTTCAATTTAACTCCATTCAATATGATATTGGCTGTCCGTTTGCTGTAGATGGCCTCTATTAGTTTCAGAAATGTCCCTTCTATACCAATTTTCTTAAGTGTTCTGATCATGAAGGGATGCTGGATATTATTAAAAGCTTTTTCTGCATCAATTAAGAGAATCATATGGTCTTTATTTTTTAATTTGTTTATTTGGTAAATTACATTTATAATGTAATGTATATGTATCCCTTGAGACCCTGGGATAAATCCCACTTGGTCATGTTGTATAATTTTTTTGATGTGTTGTTGGATTCTGTTTGTTAGGATCTTATTGAATATTT